>JAQFXM010006570.1:0-13043 GCA_034693345.1 Entomobrya multifasciata | reverse complement strand
GGGTCTGCTGGATTTGATGAAAATACGTCTGAAATTCTAAATCTTCACATGAAAGAATGCAACAAGTCAGCAGTAATTGTGCGTGGAGAGACTGCACTTCGATTGTATAACATTTTAAAAATTCATTACAGGCCAGTTTTTCTAGGAAAAGATATCATTCATGAACACTTGATAGGCTATAAATATCAGGGGTATTTTCCAGCAGCGGTTTTGTCCAGAACAAAATATTATTTTCAGAGTGGAATACAAAATTGGTGGCTCAACTTTTTCAAGTGGTCTTTAACTTATAAAAGTGAAACAGACGAAATTAGACAAAAAGCAGAGGAACGTGAAAAAAGTAGTGGATCACAAGATGGCACAAACAAAAGCTTTATATATACTCTTTGTGTGATACCAGTGACTGGGTTACTGATAGCATTGATACTGTTTGCAGTTTTCGAAATTGACTGGTTAAGTGTTCTAACTTATTGCATTGCAGTAGTTAGAACCAGTGTGATTACTTCTAAGATCTCACGAATCGATGAGAAAAGTGAAATATTTCAAAATCACAGTAACAATGATTGGATTCCTGGACATCCAATTGCAATGACTGATAATGATAAGATGGCTGAACGTTTCAAATTTGTATCATTATTTTGCAATAGATACCGATATTTCTTGGAACTTTTTAAAAGTCCAAACAAAATTTGAAAAAAAGAATTGAAAAATATTCAATTACATTAAATTACAAAACTGCGCTTAACTTGTAAAAGTGTAAAAGTAATTTGTAGTAATGTTTTGCTCCATATAAGACGTATGAAAATTCTACAAGCTTATTTGTACAAATGATGGATATTGTCAGCTGAAACCAAGCAGCGTCACGTGTCAATATATGGCAGTATAATTTTTAATATAAATGAAGCGTTTTCTAATTAAAATATTCAGCTTTTAATATGCAAGACTCATTAGATGAGTTCAATTATATCCAGTAAGTGTCGCAAATAAAATGGCTTCTATGTAAGGTGTGATGATTCAAAAATGTTTACGTGGCTAAAAGCTCAAAAAAATTGACTAAAATTTGAAACCATTTATTTACTATGCGTATTTGCAACACAATATAAATAAGCAGAAATCGTTCGCAGTTTGGTTTAAATGTGGGGGTTAAATCCGACAAGTCTTGAGAAAAATTGATCTCGAAGTTCAACATTATACAATCATTTTTAAAATTTATTGATGTTCATTATATCAAGTGTTTTATATATATTTGCTAGGTACTCTAAATTCAAATCAAGGAAATGAAAGTGGCTAAATACACATAGGTCTCCTAAAAATTAATTTCAATTCTTTCCAACAAAATGATGTAAAACTGGAGTTTACTGAATTACAAAATGCGCATATATCTTATATAATAAATAGACATAAGATTCAACCTGTAAGATTATGGACCTGTTACATTTTATTCTATTCCCTATTGTTCTCGGAATAGCTCCTGTATTTTTTTATTGAAAACTGGGAACTTGTGTGGCGACTTAGTAAATGATTTGTACGAAATTTTAAAAGCCTTTACATTGCTAGAACTAGAACCATAAGATGTTGGGATGAAATATTGTGCCATAAAAGGTAAGAGGTCAGTCAATTGACAACAAACAACTTTGTAATGTTACATGGTTGAGTTTTTCTTCTCACCTTGAAAAAGTTTACTTATAAAATCGACGGAATATGAAGCAGTGAGTTCAGAAGACTGTTTACTTAGTTTCTCTACTTGCAACTGGTTTGAAAACAGAAGTAAATACGACCATAACTAATTTTCTTGGTCAAACTACAAGTATTATGTTATAAATTCATAAGTTGATACAAATTTTTTTTATCTAATAACTTGTTGAAATTTCGTAATTCTTGACCTTCCAATCAATTTTGTTTAACAACATGTAGTCAAACAAAACGGAAAACATAGCTTTCATTGTTTATTGGTAAAATAAATCATAAACATGTTTTGAAGGCTAACTTTAATTGTTTCACAAAACAAAACATTTAGCATCTTATCAAGTCGCAAAAAGTTCATATCAAATTATAGTTGATATATTCGAAAGTTGAACTAAAAATCGTCAAAAGACTTTTAATGCTTTAAAATTAAGGCAAATTACTGGATCAGCTAAAAAATGGTGGACCACCGCATTATTTTTCTTTCCGCAATCCTTTCAACAATACTACCACACACGCTTGCCTTAGACGCTATAGTAAGTTTGACTCTCCATAAATTATATAATAATCACTAAATTATATACGTTTTATATATTACTAATGTTTACTTAATATTTATTTAATATTTAAGATGTGCAAGCACACTTCCCAATGTCAAATAAACTGTAAAGATGGATATTTTCCGTGTTGTGACAAGATTGCTCATCCTGAACATTGCATGTGTTGTCCTGAAAACCATCCATGTGGAAAGTTGCATTTAAGCATATGTCAGTGTTACGATCCCGTCGATGGAAAGCATATCATTGCACCAACCGAGTGTAAGGAATTTGTACATGATGTTGGACCTTACAGCTAAACAATTTAACCATATTTTTGAGCCGAATTTTTAATTTATTTATTAATGTGTCAAAAAGCATTCGATGAGTTTCCATCGAGTAACAATAAAGTAACTGTATTGTGAACAGCATCATCTCAAAATAACATACCAGGTTGTGTTGTGCACAGTTCATTCAGTCCTAAATCCAATTCAACACGTTTATAAGATTTTAACAATTGTCTGTGTTCCTTTAATGCAATATGAAATTTCCAGCAAGTTATAAAATTTTCAGAGGTCTTTAAAGGAATCTTTGCTAGATATGGGGAAATAAACATTATGGAAAAACAAACCACAGGCACTAAAGCTTACTGATGCAAGCTATCAGATTGATATTTTCATAAAGTTGATACAATTTGCTGTACAAGATGAATTAATTAGCACACCAAGAAAAAAAAGGTTTCCAAAAATATGTTAAAGCGTATAATCCCCGTGGTAAAATGTATCTGAACTATTAAAAATTTCAAGTTCGGTTTATAAAAATTAATGCCGTCTTCACGTATGTCATTGATGGAAACTGGCTAATGTTTTCTAAAAATAAATAAATTCGCATTTTAAAGCACCGACAAAACAATTTGCCAACCGTACCGACCCCGGAATCTGTAATAAACTGACAGTATATCCGTGCAACTGAACTATACCCAGACAATAATTGTAACGGTGTGTATGTTGTAATGCATCTAAAACCCAAAAGAAGTAGAGGGAGAGTTAAAAATAAATTTGGTTCTACATAAACGAATAGCTGGGTAAAAGAAACTTCTTTAGAAACTGATTTCTTCGTGAAACTGCAGAGTAAAACTTTACACCGCAAGTAATTAAATAGTTTGTCTTAATAATTCAGTGAGATGGGGTGTAAAGATAGGCAAACAAATCAGGATTATACTAGTATATGCTTTATATAAAATAGTTTGTGCTACGGGGGAGACTTTCTTGGATTTCAGACGAAGAAGTGGCCAAGCTAAGCGAAAAACTCCAAAAGGTAAAGGGAATACAAAAGTTGTGAACTGAGAAAATAAACGAAGTAATGTATAAATAGGAGTAAAACAGGCGGAATATTACACAATAATCTGTTGTTCTGGGTTGACCTTATGTAGGTGCGGTAGTAAATTTTGAATAAAAGTGTGAACTCACATTGCAGCTAGGGTGATTGACAATATTTTTTCAGAATTACTGAACGAAGTATAAATCGGATATGTGACGCTTGTCTAGTTTTATGTATCAAGATAATTCAGTTCGGGATTTACTAAACTCGTAATACTTACCTAAATTAGTTTATTCAAAAAGTTAAAACATAATTGCCTTAAACTCAGTCACATGATGACTAATTGTCTTTAACTGTAAAGATTGTCATATTATAATTACATTGCAACAAAAACAGGGATATGTAGACTGTTTTTGCGATATATTTTTCTTAACAACATTTGATACAATAATGCTGATAAATAATGAAATGCACAGCCTGTCAGCAGATCTTTGATTTACTTTGTTACAACTTTGAACCTAATCCGTACATCACAAACGACCAGCATTAGCATTAAGTTTTCCAGAGAACTTCCAAACTGAACTGAGTACCCACTAAGACAACACAAAAAGCGTAAAATAGCCAAACATATCTAAAATCATAAAACTTACCACCTACCATCTTCTTGTTTTCATACATATTGGCCAAACTTTGTGACAATCGGTAGCTTCTTGACGAATACAGTGCTGCCGGAGTATGTTTAGAAACAAGTTGATGCACAAATGAAACCCAGCTCCAACTACTATTAAACCTACTTGCAGATAAAAATTCTGCTAGAATTTGTCGCTGCATAAATACTTCCAAATGATGACTTTGATAACTATAAATACCAGATTCTACTATAGATCCAAGTTTCATGTTGAATATTTCAGCAAAACAATTTTTTAAGTTGCTTTGCCAAACATACAATTCTGAGAAAACCACCGGATCCTGATTTTCTACAAGCAAATATTTCCCGAACAGTAACATCACTAGTTTCGAATACAACCAATCAGAATGCCAGCCACCTGTTACAGATCTAGGATTGGTCAGGTAAATCCAACCAAACCTAATCCATTTGGTACAAGTTTTCTGAAATACTTCAGTTTCATTATTTGAAGTCCGATGTTTGCGAGCCATTTTCTTTTTGACAAAGAATTTTCCATAAACTTGCTCGCAAACAGTTTTTTCATCATCAGTTAGCCAACCGTAAAAATTTCCTGTATAGCACACCTGTTTCCAGTTTTTAAATCCAAAAGCCGTGAAGTGCAAGTCGATTGAAGCTTGGCATAGTGATATCTCATCGATTGGACTTTTTGGATTGACAAGTGTCAAAATATCATTAAGACCATTTCGACGAGACCACATCCGTTTTGAAGTCTTGTTCCATAGTTTGTTCAAAGCATTACTGTTGCCACTCAATGATGTACTTATATGAACAAATTCAGATTCTGTTTTATAATCGGTCAACAAATTCAAGCTGCTATTATATATCAATGTTTTAAAAGTTTCTGGTGTTTCCTTAGGATCACGATTCTTAGACATGTAAGTGTACAATGACGAAGTATACATGCTCCGCAATAAATGACAGGCATACATCCAACCTATTAGCAAATGCCAATTATGAAAACTGATAACATGTCTTTGATCATCGTCCTGCTCAACGACAACAGCGTAAAGCCAGAAATATGAATTATCTAGCAAACCTGTAAACTTCAGTGTTAATCCAAGACAAAATACTGTACTGAGAACAATTAGCCATCCAAATGGATCCAGTGGAGATAATAATTGGAAAGCGTTTAAATCAAAATTTTCTAGTTTATCTCGTTGCTTATTGATAAAAACTGAGTAACGAAACCCATAAAATTCGGCACCATATGAATAAAAATGCTGTATTGTTGTTTTTCCATGCGCAAAATTGTTTGAAGAAGGAATAATTTGTTTACAATATTCGGATGTACAATTTATCGATGCACCTATCATAAGCAAAATGCATTCTTTTAGTCGAGGTATTATATTTTTGTCCCAATTATTGATTTTAAACTTTGTGAAAGGACACAACAAGTTTGGATCCCAAGCATATACATCTTTTGACCAAAGTGTCATCAGAGCGTTTTCATTTTGGTAAATGTTCCTCCATAATGATATTTTTCCTAAAAATATTAAAGATTTGTCGATCGCAACAAATTTCAGAGTCCTAGAATTTACCCAGCAAGTTTCCAGTGATGGTGTACACGGAACAAAAATTCGATTATCAAATTTACTCAAGAGAAATATATGTGAACTTTGAATAAAATCGGTCACCTTAACATAAATTTCTGAAATAGCATTGTTTGAAAAATTAACCTGAAGTATTACATAATCGGCGTAATAAGTCATTTTCGGTTCTAGGTTAGTGTAGTAATTGTATCTTAAGTTTGTAGAGTATTTGCTTAAAAAGTAGAAATACATTTCAATATTTTCGGGGTAAGGCCCGGATAACACCGGTATTTGCACTGTGCATATGTTGTTGTGCTTTAAAGATGTAAGGCTGATATGGTATATTGATGTGATGTGCTGCAAATCGGCTTGGGAAAATGACAAATTGTGCACATTGTATTCTGAAAACGTTGTTTGGATTAATGGAAAGTTTGACTGTTGGGTTAAGGAAGAAAAATGAAGAAAACTATGCTGAAGGTCTGTTATTCCATTTGATATCCAGAATAGGTGGAAGATGCAATGGTGAAAAGTTTGAAGAAAATACAGAAAATTTGGCGTAATATTTTGATGCTCCATACTTCATGAGAGAAGACAGCCTTTTGACCAACACCAAGGTTTGTCTTAAGGTGACTTTTCGATTTATGTTTTAAATGGGGCAAAGTAAATTAAAACTTAATGAGCTGTAACATTTGAATAATGGTTTTGACATACTAAAATGAATGAAATTTATTTTGTGAGTTAAGCTGTGTACATTTAACTTAAAAATTAAAATTAAAAATTAGATCATAGTCATGCATTTTTATGAATTTAAAGTGATTTTAAAATAATAATTTTAATCAGGATAGGCAGAACCAAGAACTGACAAGTTAACAGTTTAAACAAACTTAGAGTTCGACCAAACCCAATAGTGTTGACGGGATGAATTTTTATGTTTTTCGAACATATCGAAAGTTAGGTTCACAGATAGGTTCTCCATCTTTGAAGAGGGGAAACCGCCGTACGACCTAGATCAAGGTGGCTTTAAAGGTGAACTTTTGAAAAATTTGTTACAATGAGGCAAAAAATAAAAGTTATTGAGCTGCAAAATTTGAATATAGGTTTTTACATACTGAAAAGAGTATTCATCAGAATAAATTCTTTGGCTTCAATCGTTTACATTTAGGTCTAAATTTTATATTAAATATAATATGGTAGTCAGAAAATTTATTTTAATTTAGAAGTGGTGTCAAAATGTTTAAAATTATCTGGATAGGCAGCAGCAAGAGCTGACAGATTGACATTCGAAGCAAACTTTAAGTGCACCCAAACCCGCCAATATTGACTTAATTAAGTATTTAACTCTTTTATGAAATATCAAAATGAAGTTTGGACAATTGGAGGTTAAAATATACATGAATATCCTAAAAGGCTTACATCTAATGTCATAACACGCTTACACCTTTAATTGTATGCATACGCAAGCAATATTCGAAAATGTTTTGTGATTATTCTTGATTTTATAACATTTTACCTTATATAAATCCAGCAATAAACAAAATTGCAAACATAATATCGACAGACCGTCTAGAGCAATAACAAAATTAATTGAATACAATCAAAGCATGTAGACACATAATTCAGATTTAAAATTAAAAGCCTATTCCATCTTTATAACTTTCGTTTTTTCGTAACTAAAATTTACCAAAGAACATCAATTATTTATTGTTGCGATACCACATGTCGCTATAGAAAATGCCGCTATGACAAATGTCAATGCATCATATTTCCTAACACTAAAGTCAGGTTATAAAACACCTATTAATAAATGCCAGCTTCATAAATGTCAGAATGGTAAGGCCCAGGATATGAAATGGCTAAATATTTTCGTTCAAAATCAACGAAATATTAAATAAACCACTAAAATCTCGCATAATATAATTAAAATTTTAACTGAAATTCGGGTGAAATTTGATTTATAAATGATTTGGTATGGGAATATTTAATTCGTTATTATATTTGAAAAAATTCAACGTTGCTTCTTGATTGCAAGAACACATCAATAAGTTTTGTCATTTGAAGCACTTCAAACACACTATGGTATATATTGAAAAGTTTTCCAATTTTGGTTCATACGTGTTTTAGTGGCTTTTGGAATAAAAGTTTACGTAAACCTCACACTCTGATTCTCAAACTTATTTTTCAAAATGTTTCCATTTCGAGCGGCATACAAAGTGCATACCCTTCTGCAAAATATATTTCCAATGCCTTACGGAGTAGAATATTCAAACCTTAAAGTCTTTGAAACCAAATCCCGTCATAACAAAACGTTCACCGCTGTGTTTGTATTTTTACTTTTCTTCATTTTAACTTTAATTTGGCAGTTTATTTACTTGGTCCATAACTGGCACTCCTTCACAATAAATAACTTCGGACAATTTGCACTTTACATATTATATCTCTCCCAAACATTCATATTTTTCTCTGCCAGTTACACACAACGTAACCATTTTCGTGAAATTGTATACGTGACCAATCAACTCGTCCAAGTTGCAAAAGATGTATCACAAAATCGTTCAATATCGTTTGTGGTAAATCTTAAAGTTAAATTACCATGTAAATCCAAGCAAATCACAATTATGGAACAATTAATATACTCGCTGTCAGTATCATGCTTTGTATCCGCGCAGAGCATTTCATTATTACCTTTAGCTATTGATTACGAACCTATCCAACTTTTCCTTGGAAATTCAAATATAACAACAAAACTGTGTTCTTCAATTCTTCACTTCATCCTATTTAATTATTTTTTCGCAACTCTGCTTTCACTTTTATTAATAATACTCGCCTTATGCCTTATTTGAAGGCATACTCATATATTCCTCAACAATCCACTTTCGCAAATCTACATATCATACTAGTGCTCGATTTCTGGCTTGCTACAAAAGTTTCCGAATAATTCAACTACTACTGATCATGGCAAACCAAATTACAGAACAATTTTTATCAACGCTGATATTTTTTGGAGTACTTTTCGGATCAGTCGCAACATACATGACGGTGAAAATGTACTCAATGTTAAATTTGGTTACTTATATGATGGCTCCAGCAATAACAATGATTTGCTTTGGAGTAGCTCTTTTGTTCTGTTTTTTGGAAAATTTCGCGTATGAAAATTCAAAAGAATTTAAACTCTATTGGAAACAGTTTGTGGTAAAAAAAGAAAATAAATTATTGCTTCGAGCTTGTAAGCCCATTGGCTTTGGCAATGGTCCATACGGGATAGGTACTTCTAAACTTGGGTTACTAATTTGTGATGATATCATAAGTAATACCGTGAGTATGTTGGTTCTAAGTTAAATTATTCAGTTATTTTCTTAAGCATTATAATGTTTTAGTGAAATGTCTTTAAGTTTGCCTTACATGAATATAAATTACATGAAAGCACAAAGCAAATGCTAATTTTTGAATGGTTGAAATATTTATTTCACATATATAACTCGATTATTTTTTATAATAACTTAGTACACAATGTTGCTCAAACTTACTTAAATATTTACTGGATTATTTATTATGTAATTTTGTAAAGCGTTTTGCGCATTTACCTAAACTTTGTCATATAACGGCTCCAACACATAAGTATTATAACTACAAATTAAACATATGGAATTGATTCGATAGCTTTTTGTGATAAACTTTAAAACAATGTAAATATAAACAAACATTTATTCAAATGATATGGTATCTTCATTAAATACCTCAAGGAACGAGGAGTCATTCAAAGAATACCAGTGAAATATGACGTAACACAATTTTTGTATTTGCATGATTGTAACTCAGAAGTTGACATAACAACACAAGTGAAATTTGATCAAATCCTTTTGTCGACTATGTATTTACTATTTAAGAACAAAACCCTTCCGAGGTGTTTTAAACCTGATCAGGAAAATTCTTAAGTCGAAATTAAAGCTAATTTGTGAACGATGATATAATTACCGATAAATTTTGTTAAGTTATATTTGGTTTTTATTGCTTATAACATAAGCAGACTAACAACTTGATTGATATTAAAATTAAGTAATATCAATGCCGTCTCTTCTTCGTAGAAATTTACAGATCCTGTATAAATTTTTAGCACTGACCATGACCTAATATACCGAGTTTGCAACCTCTTATTTTTGCTCACTAATATGGACCCGGCTGCATGATTCCTAACTTTTTCGAGTACTTGCTTTGATACCATAAGTAAACCTGTTTTAAACGTTCCATCATTCACAATTATTATAACAACTGTGTTAAATGCCAAACCTGAGTATAAAAACAGCATTGGAAAAAGTAAATCTTGGTACATGGCAATAACTGAATAGAAGCTTATAATAAAAACTAAAGCAGTTAATGTGATAACAGCTAATGTAAGGGGCCCTTGGTGAATACGATTGTATCTGTACGTCAATAGTTGAATTTCTTTAAACATGCGAACACTTTTATCAAAATTATCTTTGCAGTTATTCAAATGCAGTTTGAAGAACAAATTTATATAGTTGATCAAACTATAACAATGAATTGATGTAAATATGCAACATTCTAGAGTCCAATGTGCATATGTGTGTATTATGACCCATGCCAAGAAGCAAGGTAATACAAAACGTAAAAACGTCCCAAGTATAAAGATAACTTGATTTTCATTCTGGCTGATATTGGAGCAAGATGGATAATACATGTAGCCCAGATTACAAAGATCACAGGGTACGAATAATAGGTAAATAAGCAATGACAATATTATGGAGATAGGAGTCCGGTATCCCAGTTCTGCTACAGATTGTGCTGATTTGTCAAATGGAAGGTTTTTGTTCGGAGTCATCGCATTTGGACCTTCTAAAGTAAAAAAAATCGCGAGAAAATTAGAGTTCAGTTGGAATAGTTTTCTAAATGTATTACTTTAGTTGCAGTATTCTTACCATTGTATCTTGTTTCGAATAAAACGAAATTGTTAAAGAGATTTACGATTTCATGTCGATATTTATAATGAAAACTCAGAACAACAAAATGAAAGGAAATTGATCCATTGACAAGTAGAGACAAAATAATTTGTGGAGCTTGAAAGGAACCCAACTTGCTTAATATTTGGACCCATTGAAGCGAACAAAATATAAAACAAATTATTGCTTTCAAAACGTATCTCCGCTCTGTTTCTGTTGAAATTGATAGACGTATTGGGCTTGTTTTTGAAACTTTGAAAAGTGGCGTGGCAATATAGGGATGTATTTTAAAATTTAGGACAAGTTGTCGTGAAATATTTTGAAATAGTAACATTTTACTTGGATTTACAGCCTTTTATATTTCGCTAAATTACCGTTTTGCAAAATGAGTCAAAAGTTTGAGACGGTACTTAATTTCTGTGTGAGCTAAATGAACCTTATAGTTCGAGTGGTCAAATATATTGCCTTTCATTTAAAGTAAGCTATTTTTACCAGCATAAATTTGTAATTGTTATCACCACGAGCCCATTATCAAGTCAATGTTCGTGATGACTTTTAAGAATTAAGTAAGATTGTTGCGTCAAAAGCTTTTTAGCATAAACGTTTTAAATTTACTGGGTTTTAGAAGCAATTATTTTCCATCATGTCACGTACACATGGATGCTTTAATATTTTTTTTAGATTTTTTCCTTAAATCGATTGCAGTTAGGGCACTCTTTGTAATATCCAGCAAGAAATTTTTAGTGTCAACAACTAAATAATAAATAAAACGAACTTTCTGTGTTGCCCATTAAATTACTGGCTTCATATTAAGTATCATGTATAATAGCATTTCCAATTTTGTTTTTAATAAATCACAGTATGAAGCAGAAAAGTACTTAATAATGTTATATTACTTGTATAATTTTAAGCAAGCAAGATTACCCAACATCTTAATATAAAGCATAACGGATTAAAAGATTTTTTTATATCGTTCAATTTTTTTCTCCTGATAGTTGAACATAATACAGAATAATAAGTGGAACAGTTGTAAGCATAACAGAAACTGAGACCGAGGCCAACATTCAAATGGCTTTGGTGCTAAATAATAAATTAGTAATTTTTCCCATTTTAATGATATTTTATGTATTGTCTCGCAAATAATTGTAGTTTCATGTTCAGAAAGGACTTCATGGCTTATAGAATTCGGCTGAAAAATATATATTACCTTTTAGACTTGAATACACAAGAAGTACGACTTGACGTAAAACATTTGACGGCTTTTTAAGTTTAGGGTTATGAGGAAATGTATAATTCTCTGCTTAAAGTGATGTTGCATAATTAAACTTACTTTAGCACTTTAAACAGCAGCGATAAATGACTCCAATGTACAGGGTTTGGCTGGGATAATACACGCGTATATAATGCTAATGCTTATTCGGTGTTATAACAATTGCTGCTCGAATTCGGCGTGCTAATTTATTTAATTTCAGTACTAGATTATATGTGCTTTATTGTTTGTGCTAACCCATGCAGAATATCGAACGGGATTTAACTGTAGAATTCGTGCTAATGAACATCCTTATTTTAAACATTATTCGCATAAGGTATTATAAGACCTACAATAAATTTCCGATACTTTCAGTACAAACGAAATAAGATTGAAAAAATAGAAACAAGACGAAAATAAAATTTGAGACATTTACGAAGTAAAATTATAACTTTAGCAATATGACAAGTCGCTGAAGAGCTTTTGCCTTTTATCTTATTTGAATATTTTTTAGCTAGTCAGTAAATCCTTAGTAACAAATTTTGTTCTGACTAATGCGTCATCATTTTAAATTTATGTAAGCTATCTTCGTTTAAACCTTGATTGTAAAGAGCTTTACTTATTCATTTCATAAAAAGTCAAATCGAATAAAAAAGATGATTTTACATTAAGATATTAAACTGATTTCAGTAGTATCGATTTTAATTTTATAAGCCACTATTCCAAAAATAATTTTAATATAACGTGTATTTGCTTTACCAAAAACATATATCAAAAGCTTAAGAATCTAAACCTATATTTTACATACAGTTTGTAGTAAAACAGTAAAAATAAACTTTTACATCCACTCTGACATTTAAAAAATAACTACGTGTGTCACACAAATACGCTTGGCTTTAAGCATCATTTCCGAACAGAAGTCTAACCCATACACAAACGGAGGAAGTCATCCTGTTACATCAAAATTTTGCTATTTCTGCATACCAGACCAATACGACAAATCACATTAAATATGCTACCATTTCGAGCGGCATACATAGTTCATAACCTTTTCCAAAATATATTTCCAATGCCCTACGCAATGGA
>JAQFXM010006569.1:0-13044 GCA_034693345.1 Entomobrya multifasciata | reverse complement strand
TGCAAATTCCAAAATATTCTTGGTCCCCTGCACATTAATTGCTCTCATGTCCTTTGTCGAATCTCGTTTTCTGTAATGTTCTGTATGCATAACACTTGCAGCGCAATGAAAAACTGCGTCAACGCTATTGCAAAGCTCCTTCCACTCATTAGGATCCATGCCAATGTGAGGCAAGGCAACATCTCCATTTACACAGCGAACCTTGGTCATGTCAACTTGAGACAAAAGTTCTCGATCTTGAAGGATTTTAATGAGGCGCTCCATTCCTGACATTTGCTTTCTTGGCCGCATCAGACAAATGATTTCGGTTATTTGCGGAGTATTTGAAAGTTCTTTGAGGAGATAAGGACCCAGTGTTCCTGAACAACCAGTTAGAAGAATTTTGGAGACATCTTTGATGCTGACTTTAAGTTGATCAGGTTTGGATGTGATATGCTCAGGAAGTTGGCAATCCTCTTTGATAAGAGCTGACACTTCATCAGTCGCGGGAAGTTTTTCTTCTTCCATGGTTCCTTTTCCACCAATCATTTCATTCAATGCATCTGCTAGAAGGCTAACTGTATTGAAGTCCTTCATCGCGCTAACATTAACAGTAGCTCTGTTTCCAAGCATAGCTTGAATCGCGTTTTTCAGCTCAACAAACATCAGTGAGTCCACTCCCATTTCCTGGAAATTAGCATTATCGTCAATCACATCAGCTTCCTCAAGTTTCAATATATTTCTCAGCATTCTTCGTAACTTTTCCCTGATTACTTCTGTCTTAGCTTTGGCACAATCTAACATGTCGTACTCCTGCCAAAACTCATCGGATTTTAGGTGAACCCCACCAGTTCCATTTGCGTTGCCTTTAGTTTTCCACACACGCTCATCCAAAATGCGTGAAATTTGTGGGAATATTTTGCTCAAGAGGACAAATGATTCGATGTTGAATATACTGGTTTGGGTGCGCTGAGATTTCATGGCAAATTCAAGTCCAGTGGTTCCTTGCAAATTGGAAAGGGGTTTAAAACCTGGAAGATCAACTTCAGTAGCGATTCCCACTTCGCCCCATTGTCCCCAATTGACTGTGGTGGCTGGTAATCCAATCGAGTGTCTATAATGAGCAAATGTATCCTCAAAATTATTTCCTGCTGCGTGGTTACATTGCCCAGGGGATCCTAATATTGAAGCAACCGAAGAAAACAAGACGAAATGTTCGAGATTAATATTTTTTGTAAGTTGATGCAAATTGAATGTACCATCCACTTTGGTTTTAAATGAACTCGATAGCTTTTCCCAAGTTTGATTTTCAATCAGGCCGTCCTGGAGAGTTCCAGCAGCATGCATAATACCCTTAAGTGGAGGCCATCCCATTCCAGCAATCTTTACCTCGATGAGTTCCTTACAACTGTCAAAATTGCTGACGTCCACTGATACCGGGACAACTTTCACCCCTTGTCCACTTGTCAAGTAGTTAATGGAGTCCCAAATCTTGTCCCTAGGACAACTTCTTCCTGCCAAAATAATGTGATTGGCACCTTTCTCCACCATCCACTGACAGACAACGAATCCAATGCCACCAAGGCCTCCAGTGATGAGATATGTCGCGTTCTCGTTAAACATGGGAGTGTAAACACTGGACATGTCATTTCGCAATTTAAATTCCGGCATGACGCAAACAACTTTACCAATTTGCTTAGCCTTTTGCAGATATTTAAGAGCTTCCCGAATATGAACTGCGTCAAATCTTACGTATGGAATCGGGGTCATCACTTTTTTATCAGCCAAATCTTTGATGGCACTCATAAGACGCTGTATTTCATGCTGATTCATTGACGACAGGTCGACAATTGTATACTTTATGTCAGGTCGTAATTTCGCCACTTCTTCCGGTTGCCAAATTGTCAATTTGCTCATTTCCACAAAACGAGCATCCTTAGCACATGCTTTCAATGTTGCTTCCTTAAATCCTTCACTTGTTAGTGAATTAAGAACAACGTCAACACCCCTGCCATTAGTGACCTTGAGAATTTCATCGCCGTATTGAGTGTTACGTGAGTGGAAAATGTGCTTGATACCCAGAGATCTTAAATAGTTTTGTTTTCGCTTGCTTCCCGCAGTAGCTATAATGTTGGCTCCAACATTCTTACAGATTTGAATGGCACTTAAGCCTACTCCACCCGATGCCGTGTGTATCAAAACTGTGTCCGCTGCAGTGATTTTGGCCACCTCGATCAAGCAATGGTAACTAGTGGCAAATACCGCTGGAACTGTACAAGCGTCACTGAATGTCATGTCATCAGGCAAGGCAAGTAAATCCTTTTCATCAAGTTTTACATGGCTTGGCAACGGATCGCCATTTATATTCAATCCAAAGACACGATCTCCAACAGACCATTGGGATATTTGAGGGCCAACGCGCTTTACAACCCCAGCGAAATCAAAACCAACAGCGTTACTATTCTTAAAGTCATCAGAGGGCTTCAGAATGTTAAAAATATCTTTAAAGTTTAATGCTGACGCCTTGATTTGGACTTCAACTTCATTTTCGTTCAAAATAAACGGATCCAAACCTCCAAACTGCAAGTCCTCAAAGTTCTTCGTTTCTGGCAAAATAAGCTGGAATCTGTCGGATCCATTTGGTAATTTCAAATCCACCAAATTTCCTGGTAAATGTTGAAGTCTACAAGTGTATTTCGTCTTGTCGACATATGCAACTTGAGTGCTTTCATCATCGCTCCACAATTCGTAAAACACTTGCTCAGCTCTTGTCACCTCGTCCTTCCCCCCAATATCAATGCAACGGCACAGTATATCCATGCGTTCGTTTTTTAGCGTTTTGGTGAATGCCCAAATGGTACTGTAATGAAAACCGTTGAACTCATTATTTTCAACTGGCATGACTCCACTTACAAGTGAAATGATTTTTGAAGATGCACTCTCTTTTTTAACCATAAACGATTTGGTCATGTGAAAGTAAGGCTGCAAAATGGAGTCCTGAGTGGTTGATTGTTTGTCCAATGACCAAGCATAAATAATTCCTTCTAAATTTTGGCCACAGTTGAGCACAACGGCATCCATGAGTTCGTTAAAATCTTGCTCACAATCAGGCCGCAGTTCAAACGCCCAACCATTTTCAGTTTTGTAACTTTTGAAGCTCTCGCCACGTCGAACACCGATCACATTTCGATGAGCTGCACTAGGAATCTGTTTTAGTAAATATTGGGATGTTGGGCTATCATCCTGATGAAAAAGTAGCCAGTATTTTTCTTGATTTGATTTAGGCACACCGTTTTCTCTTTTGAAGGAATAAAACAGAGCTTGATAATTAAAGGCTGATGGAAAAGCTTCCACAACATCAAATCCAGCAAGCTCCAATGTCTCCTTCCATTTCTCTGTAGACATTGTGCAATGATCAGGTCGTAAGTCAGTATCATCAAAATGCCAAAAACCTTCCAAACCTCCAAAGAAATAAGTCATCACTCTACTTTTTCTCGTTTGCTCAGCCATCAGAAACTTTCCGTTCGGTCTAAGGAGAACTCGAACATTTGCCAAAGTTTCAGTCAAGTTTTTCGTTGAATGAATGACATCATTTGCGATAACGTAGTCATAGTAACTTGGTGTAAATCCTTGACTCAATGGGTCTTTCTCAATGTTCAACTTTCTAAATAACAGTGACTTCGTGAATGGCTCAAGAGTTTTCGCAGCTGCAGGAAAGAAAGCAGGGGAAATGTCGGTGAAAGTGTATTCCACTTCGATACCATTTTGGTCAATCACTTGGAAATACTCATGAGTAATCTGTCCTGTTCCAGCACCAACTTCCAAAATCCTAAAAATATTCTTTTGACCTGACGTCTGACTGTTGGCTTTACATTGTTTCAAGTCTGCATCCATTACGTCGACAAATATTTCCGTCATACCAACAAGCTGTCCATAATCCTTGTAGAAATCTCCAACCGCAGGCCATTTAGATTTGGCTGGGGCTGGATCTTCTGGAAACAAGATTGCAAGGGCTGACTGCATTCCTTTAAGTATTCGAGAATAGTTTCTACCAATTTCTGATAGTGTCAATGTTGGCTTAAACGTTTTCACCAAATCTACGGTGAAAGTTGACGATGACAACTCTTCTTCAATTTTCATAACAGATGGTGGGGCAGCAATAACTTTCCACGTAGCCAATCCCACATTTTGCAGAATTCCCTCCTCCTCAAATAACTGAAGGATGTAGGTCACCATTTTACTAAATTGTTTTTGAATACCAAGCTGTTCTAAAAAGAATTCCTCAGAGAAAGTTACATCCAAAACCGGCTCCCACCCACATTCATACAGACAACGGACAAAGTTCAAATAAACCAAACGATTCATATTGACGAATGTTTCCTGTCGATTTGCTTCTTGTTCATTGGATTCCTTTTTTAGTGTCATTTCATTCAGAAACTTGTCATTACAAAACCGTTCCATTCTGCACAGAGCCAAGTCATGTCTATGTTGCGATGGCCCCACACCTGCGCGCCAAGCCTCTTCCCATAAATCTGGCATTATGGACGTCTGTTGCTCCAGCACAGCTTCCACTGCTTTAACTGTGGTGTCAATAAACTCCACTTGGGTCATTAAGGCCAAAACTTTTCCATCGGAAGCTAGTAATAAAGCACAACAGTAACTCGTTGACAGATTAGAAACACCACTACCGGAAGTGTTGTCATTATCAAAGACATGAATGTATATATCATTTGGTGACTCTTTTGTTGGATTGGACATCCATACGAATTTCCCAATTCGAATTGGAACATGAAGTTTAGCTTTTGTATTGGAAGTTAGTTTGATCATCATAATTGCCTGAATCATTGCATCCAATATGACAGGGTGCACAATATACTGACCAGATTGCTCGTCAGAATTCTCTGGAACTGTAACCTTAGCCAGTAAACTACTATTTTGTTCGTTTCTCCAAACTTTCTCCAGACTTCGAAATACTGGACCAAACTTCAACCCGAGTGAACTCAATTTGTCGTATATTTTGTCCACTGGTTCACTCTTTGATCGTTCCAATAACGTTTCCCTGAAATCTTCTACATCAAAAGGAATCATTTGTTCTTCAGCAGTTGGAAGCGGTGAAAATGTTGCAACCGCATGTTCAAGCCAGCTTTCTGAATTGTCGATTTCCTGCCGATGGAATATTTTGACAGTCATATCATTCCAATCATTAAGGTTATCATTTTGCTTATTCAGCTCAACCACAGTTTGAAGCTGACGTGTTTTGTCATGTTGTAATCCGAGTGGTGCCTTGATCATTAAGTTTTCTACTTTCATTGGTCGAATAGGTTTGCTAAGGGACTCAGTCGAACCTTCAATTGTGGCTAAGCCAGCCGCAATGCACATTTCTAGGTAACCCGCCCCCGGAAAAACTACCGTTTGTCCAATAGCATGATCTTTTATGTAAGCGTGGGTGGACAGATTTACTCCATTTTGGAATATTTTGCTCGATGAAGCATTTGAAAGCACTGAGCCGATAAGAGGATGAATCGCATTTCCAGTTACCTGCATTAAGTCAGGCCAGAACCTTTTTCCCATGAACGGGTAGTGCGGAAGACGCACTTTGTTTCTTTGATAAAATTGATCGACACCACTCCAATCGATTTCAATCCCTTTCACGTATAATTTTCCTAAAGTATTTAAAATAGTTTCCCATTCATCTTCTTTCCGTTTCAAGGATGGAAGACACAACAAGTTTACATCATTGTTCATCATTGCCAGTGCGGATAAAACGGGTTGTGGTCCAATTTCAATGAATATCTTGCAGCCAAGTTCCACTGCCTTTTGACTTGCTTTTAAAAACTTAACCCTTTCCCTTGTATGCTGAACCCAGTACTCCGCATTCAAACTTGTCTTTGGAATTAAATCTCCTCGCATTCCAGAGATGTATTCACACGTTTGGCTTTGAGACGTATTTATAGTATTTGCTACAGCTCTGTATTTCTCCAACATTGGATCCATGTGCTTGGAATGGAATGCGTGGGTGGCAGCCAGTACAATGCATTTCAACTTGTTTTCAGTGCAATATTTTGAAAACTCCATGACAACATTTGAATCTCCTGCTACAACGGTTTGTGAGCTCGAATTTATTGCTGCAAAGTCAAGCAGTTTCTTGTCGTCACCACCAGAAAACTTTTTCATTTCGTTTTCCACTTTGTTTTTATTTGCTTGAATGACAAGCATTTTGCCACGAGGAAGCTCATCAATTAATTTACTCCTCTCTGCGACCAGTTTAATTGCAACCTCCACTGAAATCATTCCAGCGCAGACAGCAGCAGCAAACTCACCCAGACTGTGTCCCAACGCGTAATCCGGTTTCACTCCCCACGACTCCCACAATTTGAGCAGTGCGTATTCCACGCAAAATATGGATGTTTGACTGTAAATTGTACGACTAATTTCGTCATCCCCGGATCCAGTATTGTCGCTCCATAGAACTTTTTTCAAGCTGATATTATAGCACTTCTCCATAATTTTGTTACAGTAGTCAAAGTGCATTTGGAACACAGGGCTACATTCATGCAGCCGTTTTGCCATTCCTGGATACTGGGAACCTTGTCCAGTAAAAAGAAAGCATATTTTTTCTTGAGACTCCATGCTGACCTCCTCTCTTAAATACTTATGCTTAGAAATACAAGAAATGGCATCATCTTTGGTTCTTGCAATAATTGCTGCCCTGTACGGAAAGTTGGCTCTTCCACAATTATATGAAAAAGCAATATCAGCTAAAGATTCTTGACTGTCCAAAATTCTCTCCTGACATTTATCCAGCAAAATTTCAAGAGCTTCCTCTGTTTTTGCAGATATTTTTAAGAGATGAACTGGACGATCCAAGTTTTCATCCACAGCAAGAACCTTTTTCTGTTTAAATTCTTCCGGAGGCTCTTCTATAATGGCATGGGCATCCGTTCCAGTGATTCCAAACGAACTCACTCCAGCAATCCGAGGCGTTCCTTTGCATTTCTTCCATTCCATGTTCTCCATTGGGATAACTGCTGGAATCGCTTCCAGGTCAATAGAAGGATTAATCTTTGTTAAATTTCGATGAGCTGGAATGGCTCCATGAAACATTCCCAATACAACTTTCATAATGCCAGTGATCCCAGAACATGACTCAGTATGCCCCACATTTGTCTTCACTGATCCAATTACCAGCGGAGCCTTTCTTGCTGGAGAATGATAAGCTTTTGCAATAGCAGTAACCTCCATTGGATCTCCAACAATTGTTCCAGTGCCATGAGCTTCAACGTACGACACCTCCTCGGGCCCAACTCGTGCGTCTTTCAGTGCTTCCTTCATGGCTAGGGACTCGGAGTGTACAGTTGGTGTCCCCATACTGTTCGACAAGCCCTCTTGTGTCACAGCACTGCCTCTGATCGTAGCCCAAATGTTATCGCCGTCCTTAAGGGCCTCAGAAAGTCTCTTGAGTACAAGCACACCGCATCCTTCGGCCCTCGCAAACCCATTAGCATCCTCCGAGAATGTTTTGCAGTGACCGTCTGGGGAAAGCACCATTGGCATGGTATCCTTATCAAACGGATTTAGCAGAAGATTCACTCCGCCAGCAATAGCAAGATTCGTTTCCCCATTTTGAAGCGAGCGACATGCCATGTGAACAGCTACCATAGCTGAACTACATCCCGACTCAGTTGCAATACTTGGACCGGTCAATCCCAACAAAAAAGAGAGACGAGCTGTTGCCGCTCCAATTGAATTTCCCATGTATCCCCGATAAAACTCGGAGTTCCCAGAGTGTACGAGAATATCTTTATAGTCATTTGTCCAGGATCCCATGAAAACCGAACCGGATGTACCACGCAGCTTCTGTGGGTCAATACATGCATCCTCCAAACCTTCCCAGACAAGTTCGTGAAGAAGTCTGTGTTGAGGATCCATAAAAAGAACTTCTTTTGGGGAAATCCCTGAAATTTCGAATTTATTGTTGTCATATTCGAAATATAAATATATTTGTGGGGTTTCCGTTTTTAATTAGTTTTTTTCAAGATTTACCGAAAAATTTCGCATCAAATTCATCAACTGGGACCTTCAGAAATCCAGCATTTGTTTTCCTTTTATCTGCACTATACTTGCAACATTGTTCACGCAACCAACGAAACGAAGGCGCACTACTTGTTCCATCTTGACCTTCCATCAGTAAATTCCAGAACTCTTCAAGATTGTTTGATCCGGGGTAACGACAGCTCATTCCAACAATTGCAATCGGTTCCTTAGAGTATAGCAGTAGTTGGGCACAGCTTGACCTCGGAATCGAATTTTCAATTAAAGGTAGAACGTGATCTTCTCGAATTTTCGACCAGTGGATTCCAACTAGATTCCCCAGAATTCCATTGCATCTCAGCGCTTCCATATCAAGTTTTTTAGGATATTCCATCAAGTTGACGATTGAGATATTATCCTCAAATCTAATAATAGGAATTACGTTTTATTTTTCAATCCTTTAATAATTTATTTTAAATATCTTCTAAACTCACTCAAGTAGCGCTTTTCCTTGGACCAAGCGATTGTTGTATTTTCTGCCAAGTGATTGATTCTCTTTGACCTGGTTATTCATCCATGTTTTTATGTACTTTCCGATTCCAGAACCTACAAAAGCATTACAAGTGTTAATTAGCGACCAAAGTGTTAACAGTTGTTATTATACGAAAATTATACTATCTGGTCGTTTTTCTGTGGTGCGCACAATAATAGTATTTGAATACTTACACAAATCATCATAGTGTACTTAAGTGTACACACGTTTAATGAAGCGTTTGCAATGTTTTTTCTAGCTTGTGCATAATCGAATAAATATAAAAGTTGTATACCGTTTGATTTCCAGGTCATTAAGCTTGTTGTCAATGCTGTGTAGTTGTTCGTAGTCGGTTTGAACAAAAAAATTGAAGCTTCTTCATCACCATCCACCATAGCAACGCCATTAGTTTCCATGGAAAAAATGTCATCACAGTTCTTCAAAGCAAGCATATACGGAGACACGTACGCGCAGTTGTCAAAGGATTTCAAAGCCAAAAATGTGTACAGCTTGGCAAAATCCTTAAGTTTTAAGTCGGCCGTGTTTTGGTTTTCATCCAGACAGAAAACAAAATCGAAACCTTGATTTAAAGCATGCCTAAAAACGATAAATTAAGGTTTTACTTGTTAGAATATTAAATATATAAATTAATTGAACCACTATGACTATGACATAACTATTTTGTGACCAATATTTAAAACTTTGAGTAAACTTTTGAAAAAGAAATCGCTTACCACATATTCGCAGAAAGTGAAAGCGAGGCCATCACAGCTATCTTACGACTTGTGTAAGCTCGCTTCAAAGAGTAGCAAAGAATCAATGCTTTCTCGACGTCGTCATCGACCACAGCCGACGTCACCCAGACTTGCTCCTTGAGTCCTTATAAATTAATAAATTAATTGTAAACGTAAATATTCTTTAAACCTTCAAGATGGAATTTTGTAATTAAACGGAATTATGTATTTGACGATAATTTCATTCTGACTGAATACACAATGTTTCAACTAATTTGTACATTTAATTCAATAAGCTTAATCATTCGGAATGATTGTGTTTGTGTGCTAAAAAAAAGTTTAAATGTAATTTTACCTTTCATTGTGAAAACAGCGCAGCAACTATTCTTTGCCAAAATTTGACAGATTTGTTGAGCAGATGTGTAGAATGTTGAACAAGGGTTGAAATAAAAAATGACAATTCTTCTGAAATCGCCGAGGGTAAACTATAAAGAAGATTGGTAAAAGTGGCGTCTTTATAAGCTCTATCTTCATTTTCGGTAATTGAGTTCACATGAAAGATTCACGATTATGGTGGGCTAGCTGATCATTTAAAAAACTCTTCTCGGAGGGATTTTGTAGACCTAATAGTTTAGTCTAATTTTAATCTTGGCGTGATTCTGAATTTTGGGTTTCTTTAAAATATTCCCGTAGAGTTATCGATTTAAACACATTGTTTTGATTTTCTCTTATTTATTGAAATATTTAAACGTTTCTTTTTGTTCGTTTAAGTGAAATGTTAGAACATTTTACAATTTAAGTATATTAAGGTTTTTTTAAAAAAATTCCTTCAATTATTTATTTGGCTTTCCAGTTTTAAACTACCTGCAGTCTGTTATTGGTAATGGGATTTTTTGAACTCAATATTTGTTTTTAAAAAATCTCACGTTTTAAATTCATCGTTATACACTCATTGTATTCAACAGTTCAATAACCTAGTCTGATTTATATGACTTTGACGTGCGCACCTTTGTGAGTTTTTGACCTTCTCGTGTATCCAATAATAAACATTTAGATGATTCCATTAATTTAAGTTTTCTACAGTCTGATAATATAAGGTCATTGTTTGCAGTTAGTCGTGTCATATTAAATATAAATCAGAAAGTTCAACGCGTAAAAATATGAACCAATTTAAAATATATTTTAAAAATAAATCCAACGATCAATGTATAAATTTGTCCATTATTTTAAATTATATTACACGATACCATTTGGGTTTGAGAACTAATACGGATGATTGCAGTTTCGTTTACGTAAGCGAAATTAAATTAAAATCAATCAAAATGATTTATTTCTTTTATTTCAATATAAAAGCGTTATACATTTTGAAATTTTCTAATATATGTTCAAAATAGATTCGAATTAAAGTTTAACTGCTTCATTTTCTCAGCTTTAGTCCACGTTTTCCAGATTTACTTCGTTGGCTAACCATAAAATTGCTGTAGATGAGACTGAATGAATTTACAACTTCACACTTATGCAACTCAGAATATTTGACTCAGAGTTCAAAAGTAAAACAAGAAATTTTCTTGAAGAGGTGAACGATCATGGTGGTAATAAACTAATGACTTGAAAAATATAATATAGTCCGGAGCGAGTTTTGGTTGATTTAATACTTCAGCTTATATTGAATCTTAATTTTGTTTGTTGCAGTTTTCACACAGATATGCATGTTTTTACTTTCCCTGATTTGATAACAAAAAATATTTAAACGTGTTGTTTTCTTGTTAAAATAAATTGTCTGGGACAATTCAGAGTTTACGTTTATACTATATTAGAATCACAAATAAGATAATGATGCATTGAATTACTAAATCGAATTGGTTTGTTTTCAGTAACTTGCAGTTTTCCTACCAATGATAATGAAAATATTTCTATTTTTCATGTGGCATCATGTCACCATGTAATTATAGGTTGGGCTCTGCAGCATAATGCCGATTTCTGACCATATGAGATCATTCCGACCCAATAAAATACATAGTTCGTAATTAACACATTCAAAACTTTCGATTGCGCTAATAAAATAAACAATGATGAAAACGAGAAATTTTAAAACTCGGACCTTTGACCCTTGGGTCGGATAATCAGTAAGCTGTTTTCAGTTGAACATGGCATACATGACATCACATACAAAAGTTGAATTAAATCGGTCTGCGACGCTTCTGGAGTTATCGCACTCAGATAGACGGATAGAAAAACATGCCAAGCCAAAAAGCACGCTATGATATCGACTTTAACGTCACAGCTGAAACAATGATTACTATGATTACTAATGTAAATATCTTTGAAACGAGCTTTCGAATGATATTTCACATGGCATGTGTTTGATACTAACTCATTTGATCCCGAATTTTTATCACTTGATGTCATCTTGGCCCAAAGTGACACAATATTCTGAATCTACTCAACAGAAGCTTTTGTTTGCACTATTCAAATGTACACTATTTTGATTGATTTCTAAAGTGTTGACCAACTTTGACCTTGGGGTTTGACCTGAAGTGCTGAAAATCCATAAGGTTCTTGGCCTTATGGATTGACTAACATGCCAGATTTAAGCGAAATCGACCAACGCGTACTTAAGTTATCGTGTTCACATACAGATTGACAGATCTGATAGACAGACAAACATGCTAAAGTCAATACTTTCTGACGTTATGCTTTAAACGTCGTTAGATATACTGACGCTTCGCTTTCAGCTACGCTATAAATTATATAAAGTAGTAGCACGATTCTCCCTTGATTCATTCTACATTAGCACTTGCTCGGAGAGGTTTCCCACTGAAATTAGATTAAAGCAACACATACAATTTTATCTAGAATCATTCCACTATTTCAGTCAAACCTGTAGTACTATTCAAAAGACATTTTTGTATTGATAATGGCGCATCCAGTACCCATCAATAATATCGACCTTAATCATAATATACCAGATTACGACAAAGGACTAGTACACCAACAACACAATGGCTGGGATAGTTGCACAGATATTCAGACAATTTTGATTTTGATTATCATTGTTTTACTTTTGCTATTTAATAAGGCAATAATGGACGGAAAATTTGTATCAATCTCTGTGAAGAATAAAAGCCGGAGGAAAGTCGTCAAGGTAAAGCTTCTTTTACCGGTCAGACTTCCTGTGGTGGACGCAATTTATTCTATGGTTAAACTCCGAAATGGTATAAATATAAATAAATATTAAAATTACATAAACTTATAAACCAATGAATACGTAAATCTGAACTTGCGCTTCAGATGGACTTCAGTTCCATGAACGTTTATTCGAAAAATATGGCAACTTGTATGAGATTCCATTTGGACCCATTACCGTTACTGTTGTGTCTGACCCCGTAATCATCCAGGTAAGTAAAGTCTCAAAAACTTATTTTAATAACTTGTTCCATTAGGTATTGCTTACATTTTCTTTGATGAGGATTTGTGGAAACAAATCGAAACGTTGGATTAAAATAAAATATTTAAGCATTACCACTCGTCTTAGCCAAATCGTTGATTTAATTGTAAAATTAATTGTTGGTTTTGTGTGTAATTTTAGAAAGTTTTGAGTTCAGCCCAAATGGTTTATCTGAACAGGCCCAAAGTTTACAACTCAATTTTTGAAGATCTTTTTCATAATGGACTACTAACATCCGAAAACGAGATTTGGTCTGCACAAAGAAAAATGGTGGCTCGTTCATTCACATATAAGTCTCTACAAAATTTTGCTGTGTTTAT
>JAQFXM010006568.1:0-13047 GCA_034693345.1 Entomobrya multifasciata | reverse complement strand
CTTCCTACGCATTCACAAATTGGATAATTTTCTATGGAATGAGTATTGTAAGTGCCCTGAGTACCACTGTACCATTCAATACAGCGTGGATTTTGGATTACCTGCTTGGTTCCATAGATTGTTTGGATACAATTGGAAATATATTTAAAAGGGGAAGATTGCTGATTCTGAACTACGGCATATGGAAAGCGATGGGTATACAAGGCTACTGTTTAATTGCCGAACTACTTGTTGGAAATCTATCGATAGCATACTGTCAGGAAATGGCACACAAGTAATACCACAAGTATATAACATATGCTTTTATTATTCAGCAATATTGTACCTTTTTTCCCCCGATGTTTCAGAAAAATTTGCGGTGAGCTTCAACAACAAAGGAATCGTAATCCGGACAACACTGAACTTGCCAATTCCTCTGTAAACGAGCTACGGAAAATCCACTTGTTGGTTGAACTGTACAATGATTGCATGAAGTCTTTATTTTTCTTTTTTTTATTTTCTGCTAGCTTCGTGCAAATTCTTGCTGTTGTTGGACTCATTCAATCCAAATCAATGTCATTTCTGCTAAAAGCAATGTTTGTTTTGACTGCTATTGAAACAATGCTTATCATCTTGGTTGTGTATGGCTTTGCGGGCAAAGTTCATGAAAAATCTATGCTTTCCCTGCAAAAGCTAAAACAAATCATAAGACGAATTCATCATGGGGAAAATCGACGAGAACAAAGGTATTTGATAAAATTCTTGGATTCTTGTCAGGTGGGTAAAATTCGGTTTGGCTTGTCAAATTTTATTGAACAAAAAACACCACCAGTTTTTCAACTATTCTGTGTGGATCGTATAATAGATATTCTTTTAGTGAATTAGTTATAATCAGTTAAAATTTATTTAGTAGATTTGTTGCTCAAAATAGTTAATACCAATTTACCAATAATTACTATCACAATAAGACGGAAATATTACTGAGCCTAGTAATTAAATTTCGATATGTATTATTTCATGTGTTAGCTATCGCAAATATGTTTTCAAAACAACAAATTATAAATTTACACGCATACTATAAAATAGCGTGTTAATTAATGCGACCTTTGAGTACTTAAACTAAAAAAATTATAGCGTATTTTATCAAATAAAAAATCAATTGCATATTAGTAAGCATTTTATTCTGGACATGAATACATGCATAATAGAATATTTTTTCAGGAATTAACTTAAACCATAATTTAGTTTTTATGATTGATGTTTAGGAGGTTGATTTTTCCAAAGCAGAAAAATGCGTTTTCAAGTTTCAAGGTAAAACTTTGGCTTTATATTGTAACAAATATTGCACGTTAGCTAATTCAAATGTAACTAAATCGAATTGCATGAGTTACCAAATTAACACCATTTAAAAAATTAAAAACAAATTTGTTTTTTTCACCTTTGAATAAAATATCCTAATATATTCACAACAAATTAATTATCATCCACGAGATTATCACAAAAACAAAATGTTTACAAAATACGAGAAAGCCAACTAATTAAACCATTTCATAACAAGCTCTAAATTGTTTACACTAACTATCAAACCACTTAACTGCCTCATCATATTAGAAACTGTAACTTTCCTTTCTATTAGTTGTTACTCGTTTTTGCCAAAACAAACACAATTTCTTGGAAATTTGGTAAATTACTTTTCAGATATATGATATCACCGCTCAAAATTAAACCAATTAACAAGATCTGTCGGGCAACATTTTAAAATTTAAGTCAAAACATGTTTACATGTTTTATTTTCTAAGACACAATTTAGGCGTTTTACTTCCTAAAATATAGTTACCTTTAATAATTATCTCTGAAGTTGAGTTATCGAATGGCGTATTAAACTATCTAAAAGAAAACAACTGCTCAAAAATTTTCCCCACATTTCATCCATAAACATCGACAGGCTAATGCCCAAAAAACTCATCCACCAAAAATGATTCTCGCAGGGAATTTCCTTGAAATACTTATCCGAGCAAATGAAATATCTCCTTTTATTGGTGGTCAACTATATAAATTTTCCAAAAAGACTCACAAATTTTCAATAATTTCCCCGAAAAACGCTACTCGCGGATTTAGAAATCGCTGGCTTTTCCTACTCTTAATTTCTCTATCCTACTTTGTTCGAGTTGTAAACCTGAAAATAGCTCAAATCTATGATACAAATGACGCAAACAGTTTATTATTTGAAACAAACATGTCCATACTGATGATTTGCGCACCTCTTATAGCTTCTGAACGTTACCGAGTCCGCTACTCATTCCCTCACGATTTTGTCAAGTTTTTTAATGGAGCCTTAGAATTGGAGAATTCATACGCCAAAGGTATTAAATTTTGTATTTGTTTACTGCTAATACTTAAACCTATTAAAATAATTAATTAACCTTTAAACTAGGCAAATCAACTCAAATGCGTAAAAGTAGGAAACTAGCGTTGCTAGTCTTAAACGCTTCATACGCATTTAGTCACTGGGTAGCACCATTTGGAATGAGCATTTTAAGTGCTTTGTCTATCTCCATACCATTTAATACAATGTGGACATTGGATTATTTGTTTGACTACTTAGCATGTCCTGATACAAATATGAAAATAATTCAAAGGGCAAGATTGCTTATTCTAAACTACGCAGTATGGAAAGCAATAGGTATTCAGGGCTACTGTTTAATTGCAGACCTACTTGTTGGTAATCTATCAATAGCATACTGTCAGGAGATGGCACACAAGTGATATAATATACGTAGCTACAACATTGCATTTTTGATTTTATACATAACTATACATTCTAAATAGTATTTTTTGCAAATGTTTTAGTAAAATTTGCGGCGAGCTTCAACAGAAGAAGATTGATAATCCGGACATTTCAGAACTTGCCAATTCTTCTGTGAATGAACTACGGAAAATTCACTTGTTGGTTGAACTATATAATGATTGCATGAGATCATTATTTTTCTTCTTTTTATTTTCTGCGAGCTTTGTGCAAATATTTGATGTTGTTGGGCTTATTCAATCTAAATCAGTGTCATTACTGCTATCAGTACTATTTGTTTCGATTGCTTTTCAGACAATGCTTATCATATTGGTTGTATACGGCTTTGCGGGAAAAGTTCATACAAAATCTATGCTTTCACTGCAAGCGCTGAAACAAAGCGTAAGACGGATGATTCCTCATGGTGAAAATCGACGGAGACAAAGGTATTTGATACGTTTCTTCAATTCTTGTCAGGTGGCTAAAATTCGGTTTGGCTTGTCAAATTTCATTGAAGAAAAAACACCACCGGTTTTTCAACTATTCTGTGTGGATCGTATAATAGATATTCTTCTGGTGAATTAGTTCAACGCTGCTCTTGGATTTCTGTGTATAGACATGTTACTAATTGACAAGTAGTTACTAACTCGAATATATAAGAATGAAAAATGCTCAATCGTGTATTAAAATTTCTGTGCCGTACTTTTATATCATTACTATTTCAGATGTTTTCAAATTTATCGCAGCATAAAGTTTCCACTACTTCTGAAATACGATGTATACAAGAGGACATTAAACACTTATTTAGTAAGCTTAAAATAATTTAATGTATATTAACGCCAGCATAAATAATAGTCGTAAAAGTAGAAGCACAATACAAGTGTGCAAGGGGACAAAAAAATTCATATTGGTTATTACAAATTCGCCCAACTACTTATTTATACATGTAATCGTAAGAAAAACTGGATTGGTTTTGTTTTTCCAAACTTGAACCAGTCGTTTATATTTAAAACATGATGTAGGATAAGTTTACCCATCATGGTATAGAATTACGTTCGACGTTTCAGTATAATGTTCGGTTATATTACAACTTGGAAGCAATATTGTATAACTTGAAGTGAACATTCTAATGTATCTTGGTCTATTGGATTGATTTATTGAATTTTGCTAACAATATGTTAAAAGTCATAAATATTACGATTAGATCACATGTGTAAGAACACAAAAATATTTTATGTAACTTTTGTAATTAATTTCTTCAAAAGCATTAATTTCAAAACAGTTATGAAAACTTGTTGGTCCAGTTATCGATCAAAATATTTTTCCTTCTTGAATTTTTTTGTTTCCTGCAATAAAAAACAGCTTAATTAGTCCAGGAAAAACCACTACAATTAGGGATCGTAAAGTAGCTCTTTATTTACAGCTAATCTTACGGCACAATTAATATATTGTATACAGAATTCGAAAATCAATCTAAATAAAAATTCGTCGCGAATGTTTTAATGAGTTTTAAAAGCAATAATAAATTTACATTTTTCAGCACAATTATAAATACACGCTTAAAACTAGATTTTATTTGAACAGCAAAAAAGTGTAAGACTGTAAAGTTTGCTGTTCAAACATCATTATCATTGTTCTGAGCACCTTAGGGCAAATAGATGTCATGTTTGTAATATTTGCAATGTCTCCAAGTTTAGACGACGTAAACGAGATTTTCTGGAGGTAATTGTAGACGTAGATTACTTTTCTGAATTTGTTTTTTTTGTAAAATAACTCGTTTTAGGCTGATCCTGTGAAACAAACTACACTGCATCTTCTAAACAGGGCTGTTGGACCCTTGGGGCATTTTAGGTCATCATCACTTTATCAATGGCCACACAAAAACTGCTCATTTTCCAATAACTCTAATGCCTTTTGTGCAACATTTTGTATTATATGTAGACCTGTGAAAAAAATTGGGAAAAAAATTACAGTTTTGGAAATAAAAATTTTTTGAGATGGAGGTTAAATAAGTGGAATAGGAATAGAGTATTTTAGAAGTAATTTTAAATAATGCGACTAAAACACGAAAAGGAAATACGATATAGTCGTAAGCAAGTTTTAGTGCAGTTATTTTAATGTGCTGTTACTGGTTCATGTAAAGTGCGTCGTAGAGAAGCGATTGCTAACATGAACAAAAAATCACGAAGTTATCAGATTTATATGAATCTGTATCACTTTTACGACTGCTTACATGCTAAAACACTTATTATTCAACCAGGAAAGAAATATAATTATTAGTGAATAAAAATTTAAGTAAGTATTATATTGAACCCCATTACTCTGATGCTAATAAAATTGGTGTACACTTTTGGTTTACTAAAACGCCTTTGATTTTGGGGGTAAACGATTCAAAGGATAAAAACTAAAAAAATTCAAATTGCAACATCGTACTAAACTCAGTATCCATGATTATCATCAAAAGAATTCCAGTGCACCGGCTGGAAATGAACTGACAAATTTTATGCAAGATCCGTTAAATAACCTTAAGAGGTTAATGTTATTCATGGGGAATATTTTAGTTTCCATATATCTATAGAAATGCAATTTTATCATTTGTACAAACGGTTGTTGCGTCTATCGTTTACGAGATAGAGCAGAATGGTTGGAGTGAGATTTAAAGGGATGCCAAATGGTTGCCTTGATAAATATGCATGATTATCGAAAAGAGATAAATGCCAAACTAAATATTGTTCTGGTAAACTAAACATAAAACTAAACTCAACCGGGCTTTAAAATGGGCTTTTGGCTAATCCTAGAAACCTTTTAAGCAAAACAATGTAAAAACATATTAGCTAACATGTTTATCAATTTATGCTTCTAGAAACCAAACTCTTTTGAAATGTCTTGCAAGAAACTAGAAATCATTTTTGTTTAATTTATTATTCTTGTTTTTATTCACCTTTTAGAACACAGTCATCTTTTTGCAAAATGAACTGATAAGAAGCATGCTTAGAAGTTGAATGTATTGAGCTTTGTGATTATTTGATGTTTTGCAGAAACAAACATATCAACCATGAATGATTTTATTCTTTTACTGAACGCTAAATATTAATTTGTGTTTTGCATTGAACTTCAACAATTTAAACAAAAACAACATTTATATGGAATTTTCAAACAAATTTGTTTTGCTCAGCCTTCTATGAAAACATGCTAATGTATTCATAACAAACTAATTATCATCAACAAAATTATCACAACAACTTTGCGTTCAAATAGTAAAAGAAAGCAAATTTTACTCTGTTTATACATGTAACAAGCTCTAACATGTTTGAAGGAACTATCAAACCAATTAAATATCAAGTTATATAAGAAATTGTAACTTTTCACTCTACTCGTAAGTGTTCGCTTTTGCCAAACAAAACACACAATTTGCAGGAAACGTGGTAAATTATTTTTGAAACATATGATAAAACCTTTCATAATTAAGCAAACTTACCAGTTCCGCCAAGGAACAGTTTGTACGCAAAAAATTATACTTACTTCGTTATACTGAGTATTCAGTTTATTTTACTATAGCGTGCAACGCAGTGTTTTCACCTTTTGCTCATATAAGTTACAAAATTATAAAACAGATTATTAAATTATTTACGGATAAATTTTATCTTTCAGAATATTGTTCGAACACACATTCAATTATATTCTACATAGTTGTAGCTATTACCACAGTTTCGCATACTGGTAATAAATCTCATCCAAAAATAATTTAATATATTTTGAAATAAAAGCAAATTACCGTCTTCCAAAAATTACCTTGCAAACAAATTTTGAAAACATGTTTGCTTTTCAGAATTCGATAATTAAATTTCGATATATTTGTAATAAACCGTTGATTCCAGTGCGATTATCTCACAAAACAAGTTTTTTCTACAAAATTTATTAAAGTTGTCAAAGCTTTTCTTAACTTCAGAAACTGAAGTGTTCTTCATGCTAATTTAAATCCAAATTAATTATCTTGTATTCAGGAAATTGCCCATTGGTTAGTCATCGTTTATTTCTGTTACAGAAGCAATTAAATTTCAAGTCTGCCCGGGGATTTTGCTTCGAAACAGTAAAACTCCTACTCCATATTAAACATGAATTTACATCAAATATTCTAAACATTCCAAATTTAAACTAAAACATGTTTACTTCCTTTCTTTTCTGTAACACGAATCGGGCGTTTTACGCCATGTCAAATACACTACTGGATGGAATATCTTAAAACTTTTGAAAAAACATGTAGAATTTGCCAAAAGAAAACAAATGTTTAACATGACAGCACAATTCCTCTGAAATCCTGGACAAGCTAATACGTATCTAAAGCTAAACTCACGTTGAAAAACATATTTGCAACAATGATTCTGACAGGCAAATTCCTCAAAATACTTATCCAAGCAAATGAAATATCGCCTTTTATTTGCGGTCAACTTTTTAAATTTTCGAAATATATTCGCAAGTTTTCAATCATTTCCTCAGAAAATGCTACTCGTGGATTTAGAAATCGCTGGCTTTTCCTTCTCTTCATTTCTCTATCCTTTTTGATTCGAGTTATTAAACTGAAGATGTCTCAAGTCGACGATACAAATGACACAAACAGTTTACTGTTTGAAATAAACATGTCCATACTGATGATTAGCGTACCTCTAATAGCTTCTGAACGTTACCGAGTCCGCTACTCGTTCCCTGAAGACTTCATTAAGTTTTTTAACAGAGCTTTAGAATTGGAGAATACATACGTCAAAGGTATTAAATTGATTGTTTTTCCCCAAAACTTAACTTATTAAAATATATATTTAACCTTTAATTTAGGCAAATCAACTGAACTTCGTAAAAGTTGGAAGCTAGCATTGCTACTCTTAAAAGGTTCATACATATTTACAAACTGGATAGTTCCAATCGGAGTAAGCATTTTAAGTTTTTTGAATATCTCCATACCATTAAATATCATGTGGACCTTGGATTATTTGCTTGACTACTTGAAATGTCCAGACACAAACATAAATATATTTCAAAGGGCAAGATTGTTCATTTTAAACTACGCTATATGGAAAGCAATGGGTATACAAGGCTACTGCTTAGTTGTGGATCTACTTGTTGGTAACCTATCAATAGCATATTGTCAGGAGATGGCACACAGGTAATATAATATACATAGCTACAATTGGTGCATTTTTGCTTTTATACATAACTATACATAACTATACATTCTAATTGGTATTTTTGCAAATGGTTTAGAAAAATTTACGGTGAGCTCCAACAGAAAAGGATTGGTTTTCCGGACAACACAGTACTTGTACATTCTTCTGTGAATGAACTACGAAAAATTCACTTGTTGGTTGAACTGTACAATGAATGCATGAGATCATTATTTGTCTTCTTTTTATTTGCTGTCAGCTTTGTCCAAATTTTTGCTGTTGTTGGGCTCATTCAATCTAAATCAATATCAATTCTGCTAACAGCACTTTTTCTTTCTACTGCGATTCAAACAATGCTAATCGTCATGGTAGTGTATGGCTTTGCGGGTAACTTTCACCAAAATTCTATGCTTTCACTGCAAAAGCTAAAACATGTGATACGACAGGTTCATCTTGGGAAAAATCGACGAGAACAAAGGTATTTTAAACGTTTCTTGGATTCTTGTCAGGTGGCCAAAATTAGGTTTGGATTGTCAAACTTCATTGAGCAAAAAACACCACCAGTTTTTCAACTATTTTGTGTGGATCGTATAATTGACATTCTTTTGGTAAATTAGTGTGTTTGGTAAATTAGTGTGTAAATCACTTTAAATTAGGTTTCACAATTCATGTATCTTACTATTATGTCAGGTGCCCGTCATCCCGAATATGCATTTAAAACAACAAAGTATGAATTTTCTGATTAATGGTCTTGCTAAAATTAAATTTGACACAACTGTAGTTAACTTAAAAGGCGTCAACATATAAAAGCTAGCAAAAATAATCGAAGCGCAAACAGATTGCGCCAAGAGGTTTAAAAATCATATTTTGTACTACGAATATACTCGGCAACTCATTTATGTATTAGATTTATGGACAAAGTTAATATAACAGTTTCGTTTCATACAAAGCTTCATGATTTGGGATGGAGTTGGAAATGAGAGTAAACCAAATATTGAGAGAGTAGTTTTCTGCTTTGAAAATCAAGTTGAAAGAGAAAATGAATCATTTGGCGTTAAATCATCCTTAGAAATTTAATCTTATCATTTGAAGAAAAGTTTGAAAAATAATGCATGCAATGCATTGCAAGATAAAGAAACAAAACTAAACAAAAATTTATTTTTGTAAGTGTTTTACTGTAAGTTTCTTAAGTTTTTGGATTGGATTTTGGCAAAATTCTGATAATGCTGCACATAAAATCAAGTAATTTTAAACTTGACCAGGAAAAGTTCCATCAATCAAAATAAATATATTTTTGGAATCATTTTAAACTGATTACAAAAGCATAAGTTTAGAATAAGTTATGATTTTGTCTAAAATAATTGAAAACCTCAACAGATGTTTACGAAATGGTTGTTTTAAAAATAAAATTGGCTTTCGTAAGGCAAGAACAAAAAAGAAGTATATATGTAATATCTAATATAATCTGGAATAATAGTTTTAAAAATTATTTTCAATTTACATATTTAAGTGAAGCCAAAAGTAGTCCGACCTTAAAGTTAACTTTTTAAAACCGCACGAAAACTCGTATAATATTACTAATAAAAAAGGTCTAACATAGCTTTAATCCAATTTTTTCAAAACATATTTTCATGTTGAGACAGAAATATCTTTTTAATCGACATGATTTTTCGGGTATTTCTAAAATTAAACCAAAAGTTTTGCGTAACGAATTGAACAAAATATGCACATAACTATTTTTATGTATTAAAGTCAAAATAAAGTCAAACTACCACTAGAAGTGGCTGCATACGTTTAGACTCTTTGCTGCATATAATTTGTTTCGTAGACAGAATATAACAAATTCTACTAAATTTGAGCATTTAGACAATTACTTAATGCAATGGTTTCCCATAATCAAGCACGTTTCCCTGAAGTTCATTGTGAAAAAGCATTTTACTTATTCTTCAAACTTTTTCGTTATCATGTCTCCCAATTACCAATACGGTGGTACTTTAATTCTCGTCAGTTTGCTTCCTTGATAAACAATCCAAAGTATAAATTTTCTAATTCAATTTTCTACTTCCAAATGTACATATTGTCATGTTTATTGGGTTTCATAGCAAATGTTATTGTTTTAACTGATCCAAAGTGTAGTTTAAAATTAACCATCCGATCTTTCATGCATATCACCATCTTAATTTTAACCACAGGATCTTGCCATGTTATGATAAAGCATGCACACAATCTCGTTTTTGGCTTAAATTCAATGCGTCAACTACGATTACAGCTATATAATCGTTTAAGACGCAGAAAGTGGGTATTTCCTAATGAACCGTTTTGGAAAACTAGCTCTGTTCTAATTCGAATACTTATAGTAATATGTGCAGTTCTACCATTTATAGTGTCGATATCATTGTTAAAAAAAGACATGGACTTAATTGGTTTAGTGCTCTTTAGACTATTTCCAAACTTAAAATTAGCAAATATTTCACCACTTTTACTTATTTCTATTAAAATAATTCGGTTTATCCTACAATTTGTACGTCGCGCCGAACAATTACGTTTTGTAGCCTTTTATAATACCGTCATACTCTATTTGTTAGAGATACAAACCAAAATTCTTGAACTATTATTACAGTTTTCACAAGACTGTCGTCAGAGCAGTGCAAAACTTTTAACTTGGTATTTTGCTCATCAGATATCACATCAATCTGTTGAACAAGCACTAAATAGTCTTTTCGGTGTAGTATTTGGTTGTGGTATTTTACATTGGACATCATCGAATGTTGCCAGCGTTAAATTTATCGACAAAATGCCATTTCTAGTATATTTTATATTTCCATTGACATCGGTTATTTGGGCGTACGGTGCTAAACTAATTTTTCCGTTAACCATCAATACTTTTGTAGTTTCAAGTCGAATTATTGAAAAGAAAAGACGCGAGGCGAACTGTATTTTGTTACGCAAACAGTGGAGAGCGGTAAGGCCAATGGTTTATAAATGTGGGCCACTCTGGAGCTTGGACAAAGGCGTTGATATATTATACTACCATATTATAATTCTTAAGACTGTAGATGGGCTTCTGATATATGTATGAGTAAAGTGGGAAATAAACTCTTGGCAATAATATGTATTACGTTAATTTAATACAACAATACTAGAAATGTTGAGTATTAGTTGCTAAATCTGTACATGACAGCTTAACTAATGTTTTCACAATAATAACGATGCATGTGATTTGAGCATCCAGGTAGCTTTAAAGCATTCGCAGCAAGAGATAAAATATATGTCGATTCTAAAAATAGCACTTTTGTATAAAAAGGAACATAAATGGTATGTAGGCCTAATAACTAAAACCCAATGTTTTAAAACGATTCGGTAGTTAGGTTAAACAAGTTACATGGTTACATTGCAATAAAACATTTACTTTTACTATTTTGTGGCTTAAAATATCCTGGTAGCAATTTATTACTCACTGATTGATGCATAATAAAACAATTATCCTCTCTGCATGTTAGTAGATAAGAAACAGACTTCTATGTTATGTGCATAAATCATTGTAATTTTTGGTGTTGTGAAAAACAAAAGATCATTCTTGAATGATTTTATTGCGATACCAAATATGAAATATTAACCTGTGTTTCACATTAAACTTTGAACTATGTGATATGTTGATTTGTCGTTGTAACGAAGAGGAAAGATTGAATAAAAATTTACTTACAGAATACCGGTTTGTTCACATCAAATAATATTATTTACATTACAGATATAGTGTAAAGTCAGTATGGGTTTTGAAATTTTATATTGTTGTAATATATTACCAAAATAAACTGAAATAGTTCCGATTTTAGCAATATCAACTAATTTAATTGACCAGAAACTGATGACTAAAACCTTTTATTGCATATTGATTTATATTAAGTTTGTAGTCAATATGTCCTAGATTACAATTCAAATAGATGCTGATCAATAACTTTCGGCATATATTGTGGATTTTGATATTTCGTCTTTTAACAGTGTTTTATGTATTATAGTCCAACATGCTGATAAGCAGGTTATATCTCAATTCAACAAACGTTTGTGCACTCAATCTGTAAAAAACTTCAAATGGCTCTGGTGAGGCATTAAAACATAAAACATTTGGAGCATAAAACTTGGCATAACGTATAAGTAACCTATAACTACTTTTTAGGCATAAGTGTGTTTGCATGAATGAAGTTCGCGTTTTCCCCAAAATGGCATTTTAGATATTATTTGACATAATTCAGTAAGTATTAAAATGATAAGAGAGATAGCGGAATGAAATTTTTTCACTTCAGTTTTATTCAAGTGTTTTAGCATTGCGAATCTCGCTTTATTGTGTACGTACTTTATTGAATAGTTAAGTGTCAAGTAAAGTTAAGAAAGGTTTGAATTGTGTTGTAATGACTGTCAAAAGTAAAAATGCCACGAAACCACAGCTTCCTTCAACCAGCTATCAGGTTGTCAGCCGTGATAGTGGCCGAAAGAGCTTGGCTCGCAGAAGTTGAGGAAGAAATAGTTCAATGAACTGAATCAGTTGAGAGATAATCAACGATTGATTTATTAAATTTCGGTTGTTGTTTACATATTCAGAAAATAGAACATAATTTTAGAATATCCAGAATGTTGCAAGGTTGAAAAATAACGCATGTGAAGCCACAAAGATTAAAATAATAAATTGTTTATGCTGTTTTAAATATTAAAATTGTCATGTCGTCAATGCAAGGCGAACATGTGCGTAAAAGAAAACAAAGTAGGCTAACCACAAGGTTAGATACTAAGTAAAAATCAAGAAATGAGTAAGAAAAATGTAGAACATTCCAGTAGAAAGAACAAAATTAGAACGAATACGTAAATAGAATAAAACTGGACCAAGTCCATTTTTGTGGTTAAATTTTAGTGTTGAATCATTGTTCGATATGCAGAGCATATCGCAACAGTTAGGTCAAAGGTCAAAATATTTCAACATGACAGTATGGGTTCAAATTTGGTGGGTAAGTAGCCCTGCTATAGAAACATTGTTGTGCAAAGTTTCAGCTGACCTGACCCAACCCCTTTGTCCCCAGAGGGCTTCAAAGGTCACAACTTCAACATGGTCTCCTATCTAATCAGTACAATGGATCT
>JAQFXM010006567.1:0-13048 GCA_034693345.1 Entomobrya multifasciata | reverse complement strand
CAGACCACTTAAACGACCCAGACCACTTAAACGACCCAGACCACTTAAACGACCCAGACCACTTAAACGACCCAGACTACTTAAACGACCCAGACCACTTAAACGACCTAGACCACCTAAACGACCCAGACCACTTAAACGACCCAGACCACCTGAACGACCTAGACCACCTGAACGACCTAGACCACCTGAACGACCCAGACCGCCTTAACGACTTAGACCACCTGCAAGACTGGCCCCGAAAATTCATTCATTTGACAACGCCTTATCGTTTGGGGTCCAGGATAAGGTCTTTAATGGATTGAAACCTATCTGAATTCCAACAAATCGAATTTCCTGCAGTGAATATCTTCACAGGAAAATTCATTGCAACTAATCTACCTCTTGGAGGTTTCAAAGAACGTTTTACATGATAATCGACAACCGCAATTAAGTTTGAGGTCCTGAATAAGGTCTTTTATGGGTCGAAACTTATCTGAATTCCAACCAGTCAAATTTCCCGCCGTAACTTTTTTCACAGGAAAATTCATTGTAGCCAGTCTAACTCTATTTTGTAACAAAGAACATTTTACATGATAATCGACAACCGCCTTATCATTTGAGGTCCGGGATCTGAATTCCAACTAATCAAGTTTCCTGCAGTTACTTTTTTCATAAGAAAAATCATTACAACCAATCTACTATACGAGGTTAAAAAGAACGTTATACATGGCTGCAGTGTTGGATTGTAATAATTAGGGTTAAACTTGGTAAAAGTTTCACATCGACAAAACCGTTGGGCTCCAATCGCTTAGGTTAATTTGGGTAAGATTTTACATGGATAACACCACATTTCACTTTCAACTCGCAGCTTCACTCCAGTATTCTAAAGCATATACTAAAATCCGTGGTAAAACGAACGCCTCACTTCATGCTCTACTGTATCTCAAGCTCAACATTTTTTATTCCCAAATCCTAATCATATCCCATTAAATAACCGGCCCATTACAGTTACGGGTCACTTTTCACTAACCGCTGGCGGCGCTGGTTTATCTTACTTAAAGGATGTGATGCTGTTATATTGACATATTTGAATTTATTTGTAATATTTTTTGCTGCCAAATAGAAGATGAAAGATGTACAAAGAAAAGCATAAACTTTGTGCTGTAAGTTTGTCGCAATTTTACATTTTCAAAAAGACGCGTATTGACAGAGTATAATTATTGTGAACTCAATATTTTCCTAAAAATTCAATTTTAGAAATATTTTAAAATATAAATACATTTAGAAGGCGAGGAAGTTTAATAAGCCAAACACGGTGCTTTATGCAATGGTTCATAGGTTACAAAGTTCATGAAGTTGGGCATTACAACATTTGTTACACACTAGTACCATCTTCTGCTCGTAAGGTTCTCTCGTCCATCTCTAGGTCCTTCACATTCCTAAAATATTCTATTGATAACAACTTGGAAATATTTCCAGAAAATGAAAACTAAAACATAAATACATTTAACTGGTACCTTTTTTATTTGTGTATTTTTGTCAGCCCGTGTAACAATTCGCGAGTTTTTCATTTTTAAGGCTTATTTTACCAGAACAACCGTTGTCAATTAAACCGTTCAAACTTCAACAGAAATGAAATTCAGAATCCCTCAATATTTTTACAAATAGCTCATGTTCTATATAATCGTCAAATTTAGGGCTTGTTGAGTGGCTAATGGGACTCTCCAGTTTTATCCAACGGGGAAGTCACACCAGCACCGCAAAACATGCAAAAGAGTTTATAAACTCAAGTTTACCAACTTGTTTGCGGAAGTCTGAAAATTGATCAAATAAACTGCCAAACTATTCCATATAAGAAAATTTAACCCTATTTATATGCAGTAAAGTAGAATATTATTTCGTTCTGGAATTCATAATTGAATTATACCGCTCCAGGATTCGAACGACAGAGTTCAAGTAACACATAGAAAAACTAGGTAATGCAAAAGTTTTTGTGTCCACTCATACAACTATAAAGAATTTCATTCATGCAAAACTGTTTAAAAAAACGTTAAATAGATGCATATCTAATGTACACAATTAAATTCGAGTGCTCGTGGAACTAAACAAAGCATATATGGGGAAATTATTACAAATTCCAGAAGAATTTGTGTGCATATGTCAGATTTGTGTATCGTGAAGTAATCTAAGCAAATTTGCATGAACACTTTCAACTTATAACAACGTAGCATTGTTTCATGTCATTAAATAAGTACCCAATCTGTCACTACCGGCTTCATGGCTTCGTCATATTATTGTTAATGCCAGGTTCAAATTATCATCGAATTATTCGACGCCATATTGAAATGTCTTTAGCATAAAACGTATGTCGTCGTATCCAAACAAGCAAAAGTAAGTTTTACTATTTTCAATTTTCAGGGCAACTTAATAGCCAAAATCAATCGCCTATAAACAATAATAATTTAATAAGTTCTAACATTAAGTCATAAAATAGATTTGAGTGGTAAACTTATCTCATAACCATATATATTCCTTAACATAAACAACAAAATCTTGTGCATATTTGCGCTGATGGGGGGAACTAATTTCTCAAGAACTTGTTGTTTTCGTCTCCAACTGCGTCCCTTGATCGAATGTTTCGAGAGTATGGTTCTTAAAACAATCATTTTATATTTTCTGTGTTTTTCCATTATTATATATAAATACAAATATGCAACCATTAATTTATCTTGTTGGACAACATACTGACTGACTGTACACTTATATTTTAGACGAATTTAGTGACATATTTAACCAAATCAAATTCCCCGGATCCGGAATGCAAATTTATTTAACTCAAATTTGGAGTCGCAACACGGCAATATTGTCAGGTTGTGTCTGTTTTTGAATTTGAATAGTATGTTAATACGACAGATATTGAACATTTGAGTATTAATAATGATCAAAACAACTCATGCTACCCAATTTAATAATATTCACTGTTTCGAACATTTCAATTATTCAAATTTTGGAATGGATTAGATATAGATGGAAACTTGTGAACGTGTCAAAATCACACAAATACAAGAAATATCGCAGTGAAACTTGCTGAAGCATATTTAGGAAAGCATATGATCGCTTTAATGAATTTATTTTCTTTCAAAGCCTATTGTGAAATAGGAAAAGCAAAAACTTTTTATGATTACAAATCATGATCTAAAAATTTTCTAACAAAATAACAAAAGATTTGTTTAATACATACTACATAAATATTCGACACATGATTGCAAATTAATTTACTGAATTCTTTGTTTGGACATACATACATATAGCATTGTTAGTAAGGTACAGAATTTTTTGGCATAAAAACATCTTATTTCAGGCTGAAATTCAAACTTGGCTGAAAATGAAATAGTTTAATTCTTAATGTTAGCTTTTTTAGTAGTATCACAAATACCCTGTTGAGAAATGGTTGTTTTTTATAAGTCTGCTTCAATGTCGGTTTCGATTTTTTCACCGATGGCCGTATCAAAGCTATTTTCCAGGCTGCCACTAACTAAAACTGCAGTTGCTGGCATGGTCGTGGAAAAGATACGTAATAAAGTTGTTGCTACTGTGTCTTTGGTTCATGAAATTTGCTACCAATTAATAGATTTGATTGATGATGGGAATTCCTACAGTGATAATCACTTCTGCTATTAGTTCTACTTCTCACGAGACTTCTTCCTGTAAATCCAATAGTGGTAAAGCTAGGTGTTCTTATAGAACCAACATACTGTCTAGCTGCTTTCACTGGGTTTATGCAACTGTTCCAACTTCCAAGCCATTGTGCTATAGGCATCACAATTCCTAAAACGCTACATTCCGATTCACTTAAACTTTCTGAGAAGTTGATTATAATCACGAGAATATAGAGTGGTAACCAACTAAAGAGAAATAAGATGGTCACAATGCCTAACATTCGAAGCACACGTGTCTTGTTTGTCCATGCATTTTCTTGATTGGAGTGGATGATGCAGAATTCTGTGGCACAATACGATGTGTCATATGACAATAAATTACCCAGTTTGAGACAAAAATTAGCAACAGGGGAATTGTATAAAACCAACGAGGTTAACTAGAAGGCAGTATATATCTGCGAGTTTAGCCTCTTCCCATCTTTCAACACAATAGAGAAGTCCATCGTATTCAGAAACTTTCACTTCAAAAACAACTGCCCATGGAATGGTTAGTGAAAGCGCTGCTGCCCAAATCATGAATACAGTTTGAATGAAAATCGTTTTTGAGGAGCTGAGAGGTCGTTCATAATTTCGGTAAATTGCTTGGCATCTGTAGAAAGAAAATTTTAGTCAGTACCTGAACTTTTTTTAATTGGATTTTGACCAAAACTCATTGGAAAATGTGGGCTTACCTATCAAGGGAAATGGCAGCTAAACTGTAGGCAGAAGCACACACCTAGACACCCTACACATTAGCCACATCTTTGCACATGAATGAGCCAAGAATCCAAGCTGAAATACACATTAAACATCTTAAAGTATTACGTCGTAATAATTTCCTAGAAAAAGCGTAGTAAGCAGAAATAACTAAAACTCATTGCTTACGAGCAAATATATTGGCCAAGAGTAATGAAGGCACACAAAACACAATTACGAGTAAGTCGGCTACCGCTAAATTCATAATGCACGTTTTCGTCACAGTTCTCAACTGTTATCTTGGCAAACCCGCCAAAATAACCTTTACGTTTCCAATTACCCCAACAACCAAAATTAACAAGTAAGCTATTGTGAGTCCATCCCCAACCGTGTCTCAGGTATCTTTCGTCGAAAACGTTCCACCAGCTCTCAAGTAAAAAGTCTGCATTTTGATATGTTTCATTCGAATATTGAACTTAGCTTTTTTTGTAAACGTTTCACTTTCTTCGAATGAAGTTGGTGTGAAAGTAGGTAAACTTATAAGATCTTTCGAATTTTCAAAGTCAAACGTATATATGTCAAACGAGTTGTTACTTTCAGCATCATCAGAGACATTAATAGCATTTGATATATATTATAGACATCTATAATAGCTTGTGCTATTAATAATCGAACTTTCAGTTTCAGCAATCAGGGAAAACTTGTTTGGAGACTTTGTTTCTTTAAGTAATGCTTGCAGTAGTTGTTCCGTTGATACAGTTTGATTGACGGATAACGCTGCTATTTTTAGGAGATAACTCAGTCAGTGGTGAAAATAAAGACATGTTAGTGAATTAATTAATAAAGGAACACTTCCAAAGTAAATTTCTCATATTACCCTGAAATAAATTTTTAAGATTTTACAAATAAAGAACAAGGTAACACTAAAATTTCTATAGTGAATTGACGTGTACATTGTGTCAATCTATCTTATCTTATTATATCGTATATCTTATCCATTAGTTAATTTATAAAAACTTATTTAAGCTCGTTAACTATAAAAAGTAGTTGTTTCATGAAATGTTATATCTTATTTGATATACAGTACCGTGTACCACGAATGCCGCACTATGATGTTGCTCTCATCTTGCTTACTGTTAGACTTGTGCACTACGTTGGAGAAAGTAGTCTAAACGGGAGAAAAACCCTTGGCTAACTGAGGAGAGAAAGTACAACAGCAGATAAAAATGCTACGACTACGGTGAAGATTAGCGTTTGGCATCTCAAAAAAATCGCAACCATCTTTCTTCAACTAAGCTCAAATTTTTTTCTGCTCATTAGATCATCCGAAATACCTCGCGTGGGATGTACAAGGACTTACTGTAAATGAACTTTTTTAAACGTGTATTAGATGTACAACTGCCAATTGGTGAACTGTCATTTTTAATAAACGAAAATATGTCAATAAAATAGACAACCTATCAGTTTTTTTATTTTTACTGATTTTTTTTCTGTCAGGAAAATAATTTGGTGGATTTAGTAAAAGATAAATGCTTTACTTATAGTCATTTTATATCAAATATAGGATTACCACTTCATTGTACTTTGTTTGGTACGTCAGTATAAAAATTATTCCATTGAAATATTCCAGAATTTTATTTGCGTACGTCAACTTTTCTTAAAATATTTTCAACCCCCAACACTTGCCTCTTACGTCACACGTTTAACTGACCGAAAATTCCAAAATTTGTTTTATCAAGCAAGCTATTCGATATTTGTCCGAGAAATTATAATGGAATGACGAACGACCCTTTGACGTATGCATGATTTTAATCTTTATCTAAGCCGAGGTTTAGACCTTGTCCATAAGTATTGATCAGCTAGTGCATATGTAAAGGTTAATGAAGCATGCAAATATAACAAAACAATTATTCCACTCAAAATGTCTCGAAAGAAAAAAAGTTTAAGCCCTCTCAAACAGGGAGTTGATATATTTTACTGAAAGGTTAACATTGGAGATTAAAATATCTTAACTGGGGATTATTTATTGGAATTTCCTTGTCTCAAGCAGAGATTTGGGTTTTCAGCAAATTATTTCGGTTCAGTCGTATAACCTTGACTCTTGGGGTTTGTCTCCAATATCAATTTCAGATTTTTTATGGACCTGGTATATGAGAAATCTGCAAGTGATTGCCTACCTCCTGAAAATTGCCGTAGCGTGTTTATTGAGTCATGCAAATTCGTTCTTTCATCAAAATATGAATTAACGGTGTTATGTCTTTCTCCGCCGTTGACATTCAGGGCCCAGGGGATAATCCTTTAAAAGGGATGAGCTGATCCCTTTGATAAATACTATTTTTTAAATCCGATGAAAAGGGTCAACAAATGAGCGACACTCTCCGCCACAAGATGTATATGTTGTACGTTAATTTTCATATTTTCGATAAATTATGGGAAAGGAACATAATGTTCTTATTTACTTGGAAGACAAAAATCTGAAGACAAAAAATTCAAGAATCTATTTATTTTGTTCGAACAGAATCTAATTTTCAAATCAAACCTTATGCTATGCTGTTAAAATACATATCTTGTAGACATAAATTTAGGAATCATATATGTCGTGTAAATTACTTTTGTATTATAATAGCGTGAAAAAAGTTTCTCCAAAATGACTAATGAGTGTTTCCTTGTATTATGCAAAATCTATGACAAGCTTTTGATATTGATATTGATATTGCCAAATTTATTTCACAAGTTAACTTGTAAGGTGACAAAAACATAAAATGTAGTGAAGTACAAATTGTTTCCATGTAACATGTCTCCTCTTAGCGTATAAATAAAAAACCGAAATTAGTCATTAATATTTTTAAAAATTAATATGAATAAATTAGATCATATATAACAAAACATTAATCAATATAGATGAATTAGATCATATATAACAAAACATTGATAAATATGGATAAATTAGATAAAATATAACAAATTATCGTTTTCTCGTTTTAACATAACATTTCCCCTTACGAGCATATCAAATGATACTGCACTCTTGCAACTTTTAATCTCGTTTGGTAAACTATTCCACATTATTATTCCATGGTAAAAAAAAGATGATTTGCCATATTCAGTTGTCATGGCTGGAACTGTGAAATTATTTTCTTGTCTAGATGATCTGCTGGACTCGATCCTTTTTTGAAAGCGTGGGAAGCAAATATTTAACGAGGATTCAGACCAGATTTGTTTAAATATAAAGTTAAGTGTGTAAGCCTCATAACGTTCATTTACTAGCAGCCAGTTGAGTTGTTCTAGGCGAAGCACTTTGTCTTTTAACTTGCACTTATGTTTTGGCGAAACAACCAATTTTGCTAGACGAAGGATAATATTGTTTATTCGTTTCGTTTTAGTTAGACACAGCTTGCCCCAAATAGGTAAACAGTAGTCTAACTTGGACAAAACCAGAGAGGTTGCAAATATGTGCCTCCATTTTGGAGTGAAATTCTTTTTGTGCCTATTTAGCAAGTACATACGTGTAGTCATACTATTGCAGACACTCTCATAATGTTTATCATAGTTAAGACTTTCGTTGAGGACCATTCCAAGGTATTTGAACTCTTTCACATTCTCAATTAGTTTAGAGTGAAGTGATATTTTTAATTGTTCTTTAATTTTTATATACTTTGTTTTGAAAAGCATAGATTTAGTTTTTCCTATATTAATTATCATATTGTTCTCTGAGCACCACTTTTGTAAATTGTTAGTGTCGATTTGTAGCTTTTCCTCTATTTCACTAACAGTTTTACCATGCACGTACAAAGACAAGTCATCCGCATAAAAATTGAACTTGCAATGTTTAAATATGTTTTGAATATCGTTAAGATATATACAGAAATTGAGCCCAGACTGGCAGGAGACCTGTGGTGTCCCAGCAAGTAGGTTGAAGGCGTCTGAACGAGTATTGTTTTTTACAACTATCATTTGCCTATTAGTGAAGTAGCTTTGCAAAAAAGTTAGCATTTTCCCCTTGATTCCGTACATACTATATTTTTCAAGTAGTTTATTGTAGTCTACTCTGTCAAACGCCTGGGTGAAATCGAAAAATATTGCTCCTGTAATGAGTTTTCGATCCGCGGCGTCTTTTATATCATCATTCAATACAGTCACTGCACTTTGGGTTGACCGGTTGGTTCGATATCCGTGCTGTTGTTGTATGAGTATATCGTTATCTTCGAAATATTTGATGAGATGATCGTATAAAATTTTATCGATTATTTTACTTGTTGTCGGGAGGATAGAAATTGGTCTATAATTTTTGGCATCACTCTTTTCACCCTTGTTTTTATGTAAGGGTGTTATAAGAGCTATTTTGAGAGCTTGTGGCATTATTCCTTCTTCAAACATATCGTTCATCAGATCAGCTAGATGAGGAGCGATTTCAGTCGAACAAGCTTTGTAAAATCGTATTGGAATTCCATCTTGTCCGCTCGGTTTTCCTGATTTTAAATACTTTATCGCACTTTCCACTTCCACTGCTGTGATTTTACGCATGACAAATTGGGGAGTGTTTGTTTCCAAACTATCGTGCACAGTATTATTTGGCATAAAAATTTGGGAAATTTCACCATCCAAACTATCATCACTAACATTTTCACTGCGTGGTGGGACTACTACGTTTGCTTTTAGGTTAGCTGGATTGTTACTAAAATGTTTGCACAAATGATTGAGTTTAGCCTTTTCATCAAAAATAAACGTTCCATTCACATTCATTTCTGGGATTGCACTTTCAATTTTTTGTCTTCCCACATGAGTGTTCAATATACTCCACATTATTTTCGAATCAGATGGATTCTTGGCTAAATTTTTAATTACGTTTCTTTTCAGCTTTAATTTCATGTATGTGAGCTGGTTCCGAATTTGTTTGTATTCTGCATATAAATCTGAAGATTTATTTGAAACAAAGTTTCGGTTTACCTTTCTCACTTTTCTCGTCATTTTATCATACTCAGCAGTCATCCAAAGTTTTCGACTTTGTTTAATGCGAATCTTTTTAATTGGTGCGTGAGTGTTTATGATATGTTTTAATATGTGCACAAACATGTCATATTTCTTTTCAACATTTGGACAATATTCGAAAATCCACCATGGCGCTTCTTTAACCATTTTTCTCATATCATCATAATTCGTGTCTTTAAATGTTCGCATTTCCACAGTTTTAAAAGAGCATTTTGACACAAGTGTTTTTTTCCTGCAGATATAGATTGCATCATGGTCCGATAGAATACATGGTAAAATTCCACTTGTAAAATTATAGTGGACTTGGTTTGTGTAGATGTGATCTATCAGAGTTTCTGTGTTAGCTGTAATTCTTGTTGAACTTTTGATTACTTGTGTGAAGTTGAAATCTTTTGTAGACTGTAGCAGGTCTCTTGTTTGGCTGTCTGTCTTTAGTAAATTTATATTAAAGTCACCAAGCATATAACTTCTTGTTTTCCACATAATTCCATATGAAGCTGCAAGGAATTTATAAGGTGTTTGTGCGATGTATTTGGTGGGTGGTAAACAAGAATAATGTTTATTGGTTTAAGGTGCTCCCTTTTCAAAACAACATGTAGTGTCTCTGTATTGCTATATGCAGCAAGCTTTTTTATTTCTACGTTGTAATCGTTTTTTACATATAAAAGTAGCCCCCCTCCGCGTGTTTTGTATGATTTGATGTTTGGCCTGTCAGCTCTATAAATAGAATATCCAGGGAGATGGATTTCTGATTCTTGGATTTCACTATACAGCCAAGTTTCACTAAGGCCAAATACATGAAAATTATTTTGTAAAATGAGATCGTGAACATCGTCCTTTTTATTTGATGACATCAGGTCTCGAATATTTACATGACCAATACTAATACCTTTTGAAGGTATTGCTTGAGTATTGTCACTTGTTTCTGAAACGTTGTCTAGCGCATCAGTTTTGTCTTTACATTGAGGGCACATCCACAAGAAATCGTCACATTTGTGTTGTGGAAAAGTCTTTTTTAGACAGACATTGTGGAAATGCAGACTGCATTTGTGGCATTGTGTGAAGACTTTTGTTCGTTTATTTAGGTTCTGACAAATGCAGCAAGTGCGATCACATTGTGCATTACACGTATTACAATTCCAGGTTTGGGCTATATTTTTTCTGTAAAGGTTTGTAGGCATTCCCAGACAGCTTCTATGAAAGAAGTTTGTGCATGTTGCACAGATAAGTGCTTGTTGGTTTTTCTTCTTATCTGACTTGCATAATGTGCACGGACCGGGATTTAGTAGGTTGACTCCACTTCTCAACATGAGCAATAGAAGCAGCTTTTTGGTTGACATGTTAAGATATGCTTGGGAGTACTGGGCACTAGTTAAAGGTTCTATTCTTGAATCACTGAAACTCACAGGTACCTGTATGACACCGATAAATTTTAAAAACATCATAAATAGGGCACTCAACAAGGTACTTTTAAACGAATTCTATTGCAACCTCATAAAACGAGGTAAATTATAATATGTTTGCGTGTAATGAATTAAAAAACAGGTTTACAATTCTCACATGCAAATCTCCGCATCGTTAACTACTTCCGGACTATTCGGACTTTTAAATTGGTAGCGCCCAATCACAAAGTTCTAGTTTTCTTTTGTTTGCAGAAATACACATTGTGTACATGTAACTGACGTGCTTTTAGCAATAACTTTCAAAGATCAACCTTTTCAATCAATATTGTTAGTAGCGCGATGGATTACATTTAATCTGTACAGCAAATTGCAGGGGATTATTTAGGTTTTCATTAATCACAGTTAGATCAATGTATTTGTGAGAATTTGTTTACCTTCATCTAACTTTTCAAAATCATATTATGCAGGTGTAAACTATAAATGTTTTTCTAATGAAATCTTGTAATGAAAATTGGCTATCGATCAAATAATTTTCGCCACACCAAAACTAGATTTCTGATAACTTCATGACTAAAAATAATACCTGAAAGTGATATTTTATGTGTACAAGGTTTGGAAGTCCTCATGATGTTGATGTTTAATGAAAAACTTATTCTTACTAACACACATACAAACACATTTTCCACATGTTGTAGGCTTAAATTTCTTTTCAATTATATATTGCGGAAAAACGAGATTCGCAAAATATTAAAATAGGTAGTTTCATGGTTTTATTGCTCAACCTTGTTGTCGACTTGCACTCGTCGTCGTTTCTTTCAGTCCAGATTTTGGACAGTAAAAAGAAACTGCATTGAAAATTTACGATTCAAGTATTTAGCGAAAACTATAAACGATCATAAAATCCAATACAATGGGTGCCAAGACCTTCGGGTGTGTAATATTATGCTGTTCCGTTGAGATTTCCGATTAGATTTCAGTAAAATATTTGCAAAAATCATTTTATGAGAATTTCGTGTATAAAGCGTGTATAATGAAGATTACCTTCAATTCAATAAACAAAGAACTTCAGAAATCTCTCAGAAGAACTTCTTTCATTCAAAATTCAGCTTGAAAGAAATGACAACATAAAAGTAATTATTTAGGTGCAAAGAATAATCATGATAAATTCATGTATTTATGGATGTGAAAAGTTGAGATTCAACTCGATTATGTAAAGACTCTTTTTCTTGATTTTAATTTGTAGCTTTAGAAAAGTTGTTTCAAAGCATTAAAAAACTTCACCCTTGGAATACCACAGTATGTTCTCTTTAAATAACTCTTTTGTATTGATGTTATGTAAAGATTGTTTAAACGTTTTTATCAAGGGAACTCAAATAGCATTTTTGCTTAATTCATTGTGGAAAATTTTACATTTGAAAACAGTGTCGTTCAAAGGAAATTAAGTGTTTTTGTTTTCAGCACTTAAGACTTCATACATTCACACAATTTTCTTTCTCAACTAGCCCAAAAAAATTCGGATGTCTATGTTACGGAAATAATATTATTTTGATCGGTTCAACCTTGTCTATTTAAAATTAAGCAATGTTTTATCTCAAAAGTTAGATATGTTACTTATGTTAAACTCAACAGACTACTAGTAAGTGATTATATATTTTGCAAAAAATCATGTTAGTTCGGTTAATACTTTATTAACCTAATTTGTATTTTTGCTAATTAAAATTTGAAATAGTTTGATCATACCAAATGAAAATATTTCGATGTGGTAATCACTCATTATCAAATATGGCATTTAGCAACATAATAGCACGATATATATTATATGCTCAATATTTTATCAACAATCTGCTTTGACAGCATTTCAACAATATATCGGATTTTTTCATGCAGCAAAAATCAGATTTAGGAAAGAATTATTATATGACAAAAAATCTTTATTTCAGTAAATTCGTATAAATATATATCTATATTTTTGTACAAAAAGCTAAATTTTAAAATAAATTGGTATGAATATTAGAAGATTAAAAGTGCATCTGTCAGTTGGTTGGTCAACTTAAGTAATTGGTTGTAAGTTTTTTGTTTTAAACTCAAAAACCAAAATATCTTTGCCAATAACCATTTTTTTCTTTCCTTTTATTTGGTCATAAATACAAAGCTGCTAGTTTCCATCTCTTTATTAAGTATCAATGTATATTGATACTTACTGAATTCACTATGTGTGTCCGTCCGGCCGTCCGTCCGGCCGTCCGGCCGTCCGGCCGTCCGCGCGATAACTCAAGAACG
>JAQFXM010006566.1:0-13049 GCA_034693345.1 Entomobrya multifasciata | reverse complement strand
CATGTGAACTTCGTAAGCTGAATAAAAAGTGTGGCACAGTAAACTCCCATGAAATGCTTCCTGTGGTTTCGGAATTATGGTTAGAATTAATGCACTGGATAAATACATATGATATGTCGAACAATAGTTTAATTTTTTTGAAACAAGAAATATCCGAGCAAATGTGGAAATACATCAACATTTCTGCATTGTTACCTGACTATGGGCAGGGATTTTGGGAAGACACTTCTACAATTCTAAATTATCATATGAACCAATGCAACAAATCTGCAATTATACTGCAAAAGCAAGAAGCGATTAAACTTCACACAATACAAAATCTGTTGGGCAAACCTAGTTTTCTTCGCAAAGATGAAATTCTTAAAAGGTTTTGGGGGTATCAGTTTAAAGGATATTTTCCATCCAATTTAATTTATCGAGTAAGATATATCTTTGGGGCTGGTATATTTGAGTGGTGGCAAAAGTACTTTGACTACGCGTATCTTTTAAAGCTAAACGTTCATGGTGATAAGTTTATGTCTAGAAATATTCGAAACGCGACATCAAAAATTGGTGGTGGGAAAGCGGCGGTAACTATTTTGACGTTAATACCTGGCGTTGGTTTTCTTTTGTCGTTAGCGGTATTCATTTTCTTAGAAAAAGTTTCACGCATTGACATTGGAACACGTTACAAAATAGTTAGATATTTTATTAAAACGGGTTTCAACACGGTTATAGGTCTATTTGAACATGTCAGCAAATTCGTGGACAGACTACAGGTGAAATATGATAATGTCATTTCGATAAATGTAAGACCAAGGGGGCACTTCAATGATTAACGTTGCAGTCACTTATCATATTTCCAAGATTTAGATATTTCCATTGTCATGAATAAAATTATCTACATATCAATTGATGTTTTAGCTGTGTGATATATATATACTGAAGTGAGATGTTAAATGTTGAACAAATTGTAAGTTTTCAAATTGACAAAATTTAACATATAATTATAATAATAAGATATCTATTTTTGGTACAAATTACAAAACTTTATTTTTAATTTAGTTGTTACAAAAAATCGTTGTAGAATTAATCTAACAAATTTCACTATTGAATTAAATAATTCTTATTAAGTACAAAATTGAATTCAAAAGTACTTTTTATACCGTTTTTGCATAAAATTTAAAACGAACTTATTACGACTATTCATTAAAATAAGTAATTTTTCATAGAATTAACAGTTCTACATCAAAATCTTTCATATTTAATTTTTGAAATCTTTATTTTTTGAATTTCCCGTAAACTCTTTTTTGCCCCTCAAGATTTCCCTTATGTCTACTTATATGACACATCCAACCTTCCTTATCCACAAATTGTTTCCCCCATCCCGGCCAATTGCAATCAAAAGTTTCAGTTTCCCTCTTCCTCTTTGATTGGCTACACACCATTTTGTTCCAATGACCAAACCAAAACTTCCTCGAATGAAATGTCTACCCACATTTTTTACTCCTCTCTTCATGCTGATCCATATGTCGCTCAAAATGAGCCTTATCACATAAAACCTTCCCACATACTTTACACTGAAAAGGAATCTCTGCTTCTCCACCATTTTCAAATGCTCCACTTGTCAAATGTCATGCGTCCATATTTCTTATACATACACAATAACTGCGACGTGACATTGTTAAAAGCTTCAACCCATTTCATAAAGTTTCCATTATTTGACTATAACAATCAACAGTAGGGCTATATGTCTACCATTTCCAAGCCCAAATATTAGTATAAAGCTTGACAAGTTGAGTTACACTAATCTGAACTATCATCTTTGTCAAGATTTCTTTAAAAGAATACAGCAGTGATCTAACTTTCAGCATACATATATTCTGAAACATTCCGTATACTTTAGTTATGAAAACCATTACAATTTTCAAAGTCTTGATCTCGAAGAATATGAAATATGTAAATGCAAATAACATACCACCAGACCCAATGAAGCAAAGACAATACATTTGACTACCGATGTTAAAGTTATCAGATCTCATATCTGTCATGTTTCTTCTCTTCATGTGATATGCCCATGGCTTTGACACAATTCTGTATTTGAGTACCAAGTTTATGTATAATTGCCACCATTCCTGTATACCAGACTAAAAGTACTTAGAGATTTGATAACTACAGCTGAGTGTGGGGACAGAGTTTTAGACAACTGATGGTTTTGGCGTCGGAGCGCCGGGGTTTATATATGTGGTCGGCTCAATAGATATTTCACTACGAATAGAATATTCTTTGTCATGTATATCTGTGTGCTGAAGTTGAATAAGTTGAGTGCAATGCTTTATGTTATTTGAATTAAGTATTCGCAAGTACACTGCCACGATTACTGCAAAATTCATTTCTAAACAGTGTAAACGAATTTTAGGAAAGTTATTTGAAGACCTAATTGTTAACCTATTTGTGGTATTTTGGTTTGTAAGCGATACAGTAAGCGAAAGGTTTCTTGTTCGATGAACAAACGATGTTTGTTTTTAGGTTGCCAGTCAAAAACAAGCGAATGGATACACTAGTTTTCAGAACTTTTTCATGCTGAAAAGATTTTAATACAAATGATATAACTAGCGTTTTTATTTTAGATCAATTGAACTATTTAAATCAAATTTTAGGTTTACCCAACCTGCTATTAACACGTTTTTATTATCTGCTCCCATTAAAGGTTGGTACTTAATGGTTTTTAATGTTTATGGCATAAAGTTCACGTGTAAACTATCGTGATTCGTTATAAAAGTATCAAGTCAGAAAAAACGTGGGTTACATGTACACGTGAAACACATGGAAATTTTTCCTGTAAATTTAGGTCGTGATCCTAAACGAGTCCATTATTTTAAATACTAATAAGCTATACTCATTAAAGAAGAATTGAAAACCTGACTATGCACATGTTTTCTACGTGTAGAACTAGCTGAATTAATGCCGCGTGTGCTTCAATAATGCAGTATTTGTCTCATTTACCCATAAATTTTTAGTTAAGCATTACCAACAATAAAAGGTATTGCTTTTTTCATAATTTATTACGAGCCTTTCACAAAATCCTTGACGTGAGTCGATTAACCTTAAAGCTAATTTTAACTAGTGATTCCTTGTTTTATTGATCGTTGATATCAATCTTTTGACTATTGGATAAAAATGTATTGCCTGTTTTATCTTTAAGAAAAGAAGTTGACCATGTTGGTCGGAGTTTCTTGTTTGCTCAGAAACTTTGTCATTAATCACTTTTTAGGTGCTAAAGAGCTTTTTTTTTAACTCAGAGTCACATATTTTAGAACTCAAAAATGAAAAAATGTGATAAAATGTAAAATTTTATGTACTCAGTAATTTCCCAAATGATATCAGATTGCAAATGAATAAATAATTCATCGTTAAAATTGGATACGGATTATTTATATCAATTTAAGTATATCTAAGGGCTTTAATATTTTGATGTTATTTAAAAGGCATTTAAAATTTATTCATTCAGATTAAGTTCTTCAAGTTTTATAAATTAATTTTAAGCGTTTAACAACAAATATAAGTGTAAGTTTAAAGATTTTTTTGGAATAAGCATGCAATAAGTAGAACGTTTTATTGACAACTTTTATTTTCATCTCATTGATATACAGGAAATTACTTTCATAAAAAATAAAAACATGTACCCATCATAACATTGTCAATTGACACAGCTTTAAATAGCTTACTCACAAAAATTTCCAACGCAAAAACCAAAAAGCCTACTGACATACCAAAACTCACGAGATAAAATGGCCCTATCAAATTTTGCAACTTGAGTTTATCATTATCACTACTGTCTATTCTCACGTTTTTCCTTAAATCGTTGTTTTCATTGGAATCCTCCTTTGCTTTGTTTCTAGCCCATTTTAATCGTCCACTTCTTAGTATATTTGCATCGATCGTTTTCCATTTCTCCACGATTCCCATGCCTACTGCTCGACCAATAACTTGATTGAATCTTTCTCTAAACACCGCGCCTTTTTTATGCATAACTGGCAATGCTACAAAGTTGCATGTATCCTGTGCCAAAATTAACGATGATGCACCACCTGGCGTTTCCGTACTTAGATTTCTACTCCGTACTTCAATGCTCACATCAACCCACGACACACAACTTTTGTGCACACCATCTGGACCTAGCAAATCACTAAAACATTTTACGGGATTCTCTTGCAAAATCATTCTATTGAATATCGTTTTAAGTGTTGGGTTTGGTGACGTTTTTAATAAAGTGTAGGCAGCTCCTCGTATATATTGCAACGAAATTTGGTAATGCCTTGCATCAGCAAGTTGATTAAATGATGACGGAGGTTTTTCCAAAATTGGATAGGCCAACATTGGCACCAGTTTACATCGATAAGCAGTTGTAAGTATCATTCCCAATAAAAGCCAAAATGCTCCAAGAATCCGAATACTTTGTGCTTTTGATCCTATTTCGGTGTCTTGCTCAAGCATAGATCGAAACATAAAACTTATTGAATGAATTGACTTAAATATGTTGGATTTTAAATACTCAATGATAACAAATGCTCCAAATGTAGCTAGAGCACTAATAACGACAAAATACCAGCACTCATTAGACAAAGGATGATATATAGACTTCCAAGAGTATTGTGGTGAACCCTGCCCTGTTGTAAATGTTAGCCATGTATAACCGACTGGTATTGTAAATCCAACAACTAGAAATCGAGCATAAATTTGTGCACATGTTAGTCCAATATCGGCACGCCCACTCAAAATGTCTCCTACTGCGCCAACCCAAGTGCCGTTTTTTAAAGGATAACCAGTTCCACCGCCAGTTGAAGGAAAATAAGATGTTGTAAAGTTATATCGTCTCATTAAATGTTCAATGGCAAATTTATTATAGCCTCGGATTGGTATCCATTCGGTTGGTGATTTTCTTTGTAATTCAATTAAAGATTTTATTGAGGTTGGGGTTGTGATCCGAATTATTTTCCCATTAAAGCTGTTTAGATGATCGGAAAAAACTGGTACTTTTAATATAATCGGACTTTGATTGCCGTTTTCACAATATGGACATGTGGTTGCAAATGAGGTTGTACTATTGTTCCAGTTGTAAGTAACAAGCAGTTTGTATTTAAAATCGACCAATTCAGGTAACAAGTTCTCCTCATGCTTGTTCTGGATCCCACTAATCCAAATAAACATAAAGAGGTCGTACTCTTGTTGAAATAATATACCGTTGAACTTGTTAAGACTGTTTAATGATTTTCTTAGAGAAATTTCGTTTACAAACGATACTGCAAGTGTACACGAGTGTTCAAATCTTGCAACTTGGCCCTTGGTTGTCTCGTGAATCTGTTGTTTATAAGTTTTCAAATGGTCTGACGATCTAAATATGAAGTTTGCCACGTCATCATGAATGAAACTAGATGTATCACTAAACGTTAATTCAAATTTGAGTTGTGACTCCACTTCCTCAAATAAAATAAGCTGTGTGCAATGCTTGACGCTATTTTGACTAAGTATTTGAAAATAAGCCGCTAAAGCTATTGTCAGATTCATTTCGGAAAACGAAGAAAGTTTCCAGATGAAAGCCGAGTTTCTTTATATTTCTTGCGTTTTCATAGCCTGTGACTGTGGAACGAACATTAATATTATGTGAAAAGTCAAAACTTTGTCTGGACAATTTTGTCTAGGTTTTTATTTATGAAAGCTGACGTTGATTGAGGTCTGAGAGCTTTTTCTGTCAAGTATGTGTAAACTTGGTTTAAACTTTTATTGCATGCTACTTTGGTAATTGAATGCCATTATAGCTTTTAATGTAATGGTTTTAATTTATGTGGTGTTTGGCTTACGCGACTTACATGACTAAAAATATCCATGCAAAAATGATCCTTAATATTATTTAGAAGTGAGAAATGGTTTTATGTTTTCCTTTTATGTCGTATAAAGCTCTTTTTGTAAGCGATGGACTTCAGTATAATCAGTAATTAAGGTATTATACAAGCAAGCAAAGTTCATTACTGTGATGAATAATATATTTCTTCTGGGCTGTGTTGAGCATATTATTAACCCAAATGAAGTAACTAATTCCACGTGTACTTCTATAATTCATAAGAAACTTCGTTTGCTTTTAAAAATGGAACCTAGATGTCTTATTGTGTTGCCCTATCATTACTTAGACAACGTCACATTAAACACACTTAACGTTTTTAAATCAACCATGAACTGGTAGCAAATAAAATGAAGATATTTCGACGTGATTTTAGAAAACTGGCATAATAAAATGTTGAATCGAATTTGCTAGGAATATCTATGATTGCATAAAATGGTGATTTACGTTGCCATAAACGAGTTTTGCAGCACGTTTTCAGCTTGACAAGCTAAGCAAAGCAATATTTTCAGACAAACCTGAATAATGTATAACTGACGCAGATAGAAGTGTCACCTTCACGTTATGTTTTATAATATACATGTGACTTCATTTAAATCTTGAAACGTCCGAATAAACTGATGCTTTAATTTTAGATAAATCATGTCACTCAACGCTTAAAAGTTTTAAGGTTACAAACCTCCAAAACGGATAGCAAAAAGCCTTTTATGAAACATACGCATGCATATCTTTCCCCATATTAAGGGAAAGCATTTTATATTTTCTTCACTGACTAAAGTGTGTTGAAACACAGTAAAAATGGTTCCTTACTGACATGAGTCCGCAAAATTATTATAGTCCAAGAACTAAAAAAGGAGTAAAACGGTACTCAAATTCAACTCCTATTCCCTTCAAGGTTTGACAAAGCAGCATAAGAGAACAAGCTTGAAAAAACGTTGTCAAGTTTTGTAAAAACTCATATACAAAATTGTAGTGTACAGGTGTGGGAAAAAATTAGTATTACAAGACTGGCTTATATTGACTGGTCTAGTTCTACACAAATGATGTATGTTGGCAAACCAGAGATATTTTTTCTTATTGTCAAGAACAAAAAAGTTAAAATGCTCAATATTTGAGCATTGATTCGTATCATTTCCCCCCAAAACAGGCTTTTGGACTTTCGTCAGAGTCTCAAGGTGTTTATACAATATATACCATTATATACTAGTATAAACAGCTTAAATTTATCCCATCGTATCGCTCTTGAACTCAGCTTCCGACATATGGTAACTTTAAAAATAGAAATGATAATGTAAATGTAATGTTTGTTTGTTTGTCAGTAATTTTTAGAATATCATTAGATTATAGAGGTGCGATAATATCGAATAAGTAACCAGAAGATATAAAAGTTGGTGAGTTAACCTACGACATGTCCAATTTAATTTTGAAGTAAGTATATTGGTATTAAATATGTATGCATAATGCTTTTCAACTATTTCGGTAGTAAATTATTTTTTCCAACGTGTCACCGAATGAAAAAATCAGTTTACATGTTGTGTTTTAATAGCGAAGACCAAATAAAATTTAACAATGGATGTTCATCAAATCTTAACTACGACTAACTGTGTTTCATATATGTTTTTCCATTGTATTCAGAGAGAGTGTTTTCGGAATATATAGTCGTAAACCCAGTTTACGCAACGGTAAAAATAAATTACTTAGCTAATACAAACTAACAAAAAGTACAACATTACGATGATAACGTGAAGTCATATTTTCGGTATAATTAACTTAGGTTAAGTCATCTAATAAGTCAAAGGAATTGCCAAATACGTGAAAAGTACTCACAACTAAAGCCTGACAATTCATACATCAATAAAATTAGATACATAGGAAATAAGACAATTTTGGATTTGTTTTATCGACTGTTCAAAAAAAACATTATTTTTTAAAAATCAGAACAAATATTATCTATTTCTGATGGTTCTTTTCGTATTTGTCATAGATAAGAATTTAAAGTGCATTAAGTAAAGTGGGTACAACTCAATTATTTAATAAAACAGACAAATAGTACCACAGTAGATAATAAGCTGTTTTCTTTTGGATATGTCGAAAGCATGAATTAGATTTTAAATGAAGTCAATCATCGATTTGATTTAATCAAAGCCCAACCCATCCCTGAATATCTAATCGTATTATTCGACACTTTAACAAAACACGAATAACATTTTTAATTTCAAAACCATTCTAACTTACACATCACTCCATCGATTTTGAGCTGAAATATTATTGATACACATGAAATAATCTTAACGTTAATGGTGCTAACCTTTGTTTTGTAAGTTTGCTTTTCGAAACAGAGCAACTTTTTTAATGCTACAAGCCAATAATTACAATATGAAATTTGTCATTTCACAACAAAAATATAGGGGTTCTCCCTACATCGATATGAGCCCCTCATAAATGCCCTCATAAGTTATACACCTCATATTCCCATAGTGAAGTAAATACAGAATATGCAATATACACTTATGAGGGTTGTGCGGAGAAGGCCTTATGTGTGTTCTGGAAATCAAGCAGAAATGATTGAATTAAAAATTTATTAATAAAGCTACTAGAACAAAAAATCCGCTCCCCAAACCATGACTTTTTATTAATGTAAGTTATTTTCTTGGTAAACGTGATAAAATGATGTGTAAAAATATTTTGGTGTAATTAAAATGATCCTAGGGTTAGTCAGATAATCTCTATACACAATACAAGTCAATCATCACTACATTCAATTAGTGTACTGATAATGCTGATAGCGCACCAATTAATGCATCATTTAAAATAACAGTTAATTGTTTGTAATTTGTTGGCCAAATCTCAAAGGCGTATATGTGCATATGTTTGATGTATAGTGCACAAGTTATTAAGCTTTATTGAATAAAGAGTCAAATAGTGTAAGTGTCTAAGCACACTAGTACGCACCTTTATGGTATTCAACAATTGTTATATTACTGGATTACTAAGCGAAAAAAGCAATATATCTCTTTGCTTCACAAAAAAAATTCCGCCATGACCGGATTTGTTGATATCTACTGGAATATAACATTTTGCTGCGGAGCAAGCTTACTTACTGTTTGATGGATCGTATTAGATAAAATTGAGCATGTCAAATCTTAATCAAAACACACCACTAGCAACCTGATGTTCAGCGTCAATCTAAGCGCTTAAGAAAACGAAGCATGAAACACACCTTTCAAGAATATATTTAGGGAAGTGCCTTAAAATACGAAAGCAGCTTCGCAAGCATATTATAACGGTACTACCGTATGTTATCCTAGTCCAACCTGAGGCGCGACATTTCACTTCATTTGGTGATTAATTATGTTTTGATCTGTACAATATAAAGTTTAAACAATGAAAATCTTTAAATTAGATTGTATATAAATATATACAAAGTGTAAATAAGTACAATTTAAAATTGTTTAAAAAATTGATCCAATTTCATAATTTTTTTCTATAACTTAATCTAACAATTTAAGTAACGTGCTATACCTCTTACGATTCCAAGCCCAAGTATGTTTATGGCGGTGGGGTTCCTTAATCATACCGATCCGCACTAACAATCCCACCAAGAATTTTTTGAAAGAATATAGCTGTGGAGCCAAATTGTGTAAACGTAAATTTTGAAGTATTCCGTATACTTTTTTGATAAAACTAATTATGACTTCAGAAACATTTATCTCAATAATTATAAAATGTACAAACGCAAATAAGATACCACCCAGTGCAATTAAACAAAGACAATATATCTGATTACCACTGTTAAAGAAATCCGATCCCACAGCTGTTTTGTTGCCCCTCCTCGCAGTTCCAATAGCCGGTAGATTGGATTCAATTTTGTATTTGAGCCACCAGTTTATGTATAACTGCCACCAATCATGTATACCAGACTGAAAGTAATACTTAGGCATTAGAAGTACTCGGCTTGGAAAATATCCCCAATATCTGTAGCCCAGTAAGTTTTCATTGATAATGTCTTTTCCTAAAAACATTGGTAGTTCCTGTTGGTCCACAGCGTGTATTGCAATTGCATTTACCTCGACCCAAATAGCAGCAGCCTTTTTACAATCACCAAGGTGATGTATATAAACTTCAAGAGCACTCATAGTGTTAGTTGGCTCGGGAAGTTCTGAATGGTTTAAATATTTCCACGATATTTTAGAAATTTGTTTACTCATTTTAACCAGTCCTCTCCAGTCTTGATATGGCCAGCGATTCATTATATCATACCACAGTTGAGATACAACAGGAAAATTTTCATGATTTTCGAATCGAACATAATTCTCTTCCAGCGCCAATGTTTGATTAAGCATCCGAAAAGAATCTGGCTCTAAATTGAGAGGGGCGGTTAAAATTTTGAAGTTATTTTCGATCAAACTATCAAACGTATCAAAAGGCACTAAAGGGGCGTCTAATGTTAATTTTGTAATGTTGTCGCCTTTGTATTGGTTACCAATGAAAAGAAAACTTATGGGCATTAATGAAAAGGAAAAGGTGAACGCAGCAGTTTTTCTAAACTCGGAATCTTGAAATAAGTTGGATGATTGGTCCAACATTGTTTTAAATATTTCAAGAAGATGGTATTGGGTTGTTCCTCTTTTGGACTTCGGATATTTTGGTGATATTTTGTTTAGAATACGATTTATTGCAAATACAATTAATACTAGAAGTGACCAAATCCAATAGTCAAATACGGCAAACAAATCTTGAAGTTGGTAGAACCAATACTGTTGTTCTCTATGGCAAGCTAGAAATCGCAAACGCTGTTTGTGAAATATAAGTCCGTTGTCCTGAAAAAAACTTTGATCTGATTGAATGTCTCTTTCGATTGTCGGCCGAAGCTTTGGATGATAACTTATTGGTTTGACACAGAGATCGATCTTTATATGTTTCCATACATTCCTACCAGATGTAGGAGTTTCGTGTGCGTCATACGCACCGTTATAATTCATTGTGGTATTTTTTGGAATGAAATTCTCGATTTCGTGTGTATCAGTTAAAAACTTGTGCGATGCAAGGTTATTGCTTTCAAAATTACTAATATATATCAAAATTGCTTTTCTTGACCTTCTTTGATGTATTGTTAAGTCGGCTAGCTTACTTGTGTCATGCAAGTAGGCGTTAATTTTAAATGGGCTTCCGGTTCCAATTCCTGCTATGTCAAGGCTATAAGTTAAACCTTGCATGGAGTTTGCAGACCAACTAATTTTTACCAATTTGAAGGGATCACATGGATCGCAGTATAAACATAGTGCATACACCTCGGTTTTGTAGTAAAAGCGTTTTAAAATAAGTACTGTTTCCGATATTCGAACAGGAAAGCGAAATGCCAGGACTGTGGATATCCATTTGGCTTGATGAACTTCGTTGTGACAGATTTCATGAATATTTGTTCCACAAATCAGTACCGAAAATTTAGGGATTGTATTAATGTAGCTATGTTCCTGTTCAATGATGCGTATATTAGAATGAATGTCGACCCAAGAAGGATCTTTAATATACATACCAAAATAGCTTTCGATATACAAACCTGGATCCTTGTTTTCGTTTGGCGGATACAAATAAATATTCGACTCGCAGTTTGAGTTTTTGTTAGATAGACGAAAGCCGTCATTGGTCGTCATATCCATGTATCGATCACTTAGTCTTGAAAAGTAAGTATTGTCATAAGAAAGACTTAAGTTTACAGGAGGTCGTCCAAACCTTGTCCATTCAAACCAATTTAAGTATTCTTTGAAGATTTCTGATTTTAAATGTATTATTTCGTATGGAAAAAACTTCAGGAGCTCTTTTAAAGAAAAGTAACGCAGTAGATGGATAGGTTGTGCTATAGTTGCAAAGTTTATTTCCGACCCTTGGAAATTCAAAACTCGCACAAAACAGCTAGGAAACTCATTTGTAATGTCAACCAAATCTTTTGAATAATCCCGCGAATCCGTTCCCGATAAATCAATTGCATCAGTACATTTGAGTAAATGAACGAAAATTAAAACTAACCCATGCAAAAAAATTGATTTTGAGAGCATTTTTGAACTTCTTCAGGATTTGTTTTCTATGGCTTCGTTTGAAAGGTAAAATACATCCACGGTATGGATTTGATTCTGTGTAATAGTCTTTCCAACAATTATTTTGATCAGCCAGTTGTTTGTTTTGAACTCAACGATTATGTGTACTATTCAATTTGATATTACGTAGAGTATATAAAGTCTTTCTTATTTTTATTAATGATGTCCCATTTGCACAATTTCCTTCTTCTAACATGTACAGAGGTCTCAAATCACTGTCTCTTTATTTAGAAAGAAATCCCTTACAAGTCTACATTCATGAAAAGGGGTAAGTTTCGATGTGTTTTTGAAATATGTTCCAAAGCTCCAAAGGACAAATTTTTGCAATAGTCCACCTTATGTAATTCAATTAATTCCGAAAACTATTATTTCTAGATTTTCATTTAATTCGATATATCTTGGAGCTTGTTTTTCTGCTTCCTGAATGGCAATAGCACAATAGTCCACTATAGGAACACCAGAAAGAAACTACAATCAAGCTAAAGCTCTATAAGAAATAAACTAGCCGACTGTACTGCACGCGCCAGCCTTTTATATAATATTGCACAATGATACTTAACCTAACGTTTATATTTATAATTAGTTGTGCTATGCAAATCTCAATATTTTTTATGCTATCGAGGGGTCCGCAAGACGTGTTAGTCGAGCTGGGCCTTGATAGTATACATCTTAAGTATACTTTATTAGTACTCTTGTGGCATATTCACATTTTCATGGTATTTCGTCTGATGGACCTAATGATGCTGCGAAAGGAAATATCCACTTTGTAAATCTTCCACCATATATTTATACCAAGCTAAACAGCGTAATACTGGTTAATTAAACTGAAGCTACTGTAAAACCTTTATTAATCATTGCATTTACTACGCTGGAAACTTTACAGAACAACTGTATACTTAAAGTATAGAAGCAATCCGTTTGTTCTGATATATGACAATATAATATAATTTAATTTCAATCAACATTGTTGTTTGTTTTATTTTTATTTTTTATTTTAGGATCGCTTTTTATTCAGGTATTAAATTTGAGTGTACATAAATCAACAAATGGCCTATTTGATAGGGCTTACAAAAGAA
>JAQFXM010006565.1:0-13050 GCA_034693345.1 Entomobrya multifasciata | reverse complement strand
CCAATTAACTGGTTAATGCAAGTATCTATTTCACTTTTTATTGCAAAAAGATTTCTTTTAAAAAGGTCCAATATATCTAGCTGGTTAACAGTAATAGTGTCACATGACCTTTTGACACAAGACAAAAACTCCGACACAGGAACACTGCCGAGAATAACTGAACAAGTATTATCTTGCCCCTCTTTAACTTGTGAAAAATACATGATGATGTGATACTTTTTGACTTTCAATGCAATGTGTTAAGCTAAGCAATTTAATTACTTACACAGCTAATATCAACGAGATGTTGATCTAATGACAGCTCAAACGGATGTCAGCTCATGTCATACTGATTATGATTTTGTAAATTAATTTCAATGAACTCTTTATAGGCTGATGCCTGAAAAAGAGATGAAATAAATATCTATCTATCTATCTATCTATAATTTTTCATAATCGACTGCCAAACTTGCACGTAGCCGGACAAATTTTTATCTGTAGGTAACTTATATTGACGACGAAAAACGTTTATATTTCGATTATCAACTTGTTCACAATTTTTGATTTGCTCAAAAAAGAAAGTTTGTGTTTTGTCCTTTATTCCTGGATTGCTAATCATCCATACTGAAGCTTCATTGAGATTTGGATATACATACTTTATAAACTTTAACCTTATTATGTCTTCTGGTAAAACAATAGTTGCTCGTATTGGATCACATAAAATACATAAAATGGATAAACTCGTATTTAAAATAGCATCAAATCGTAATAACTTTTCTCTGAGTACTAAAACAATAGGATCTGGTATGTATGGTGTAGAATATAGTCGATGAATAGGCTTGAGAGAAAGGACGTGGTATAAAAATTGTTGGTTAGTAATTTTTTCGGTTTTTGTCACTAAAAAATGAAAGGATCGTACTTGTAACGGGTATTTGAATCCTCCAAGATAATTTAATTTAACGTTTTCCCCAATCAGTTTAATTTTTCCATACCAAATATTGACAAAATACTTTGGTGGAAACAACGAGATTTGGGCGTAACAGTTAAAAGGTCTTAAATTCCAAATAAATTTGGCATTATCCAACATTGTACAGTATTCACTAGTCAATCTAACATCTAACCCAATCAAGTGTTTAGACAATGAGCAAAATTGTGTTTTATTATTTTGGTTAATTTGATTCAGCATTGAAGGTACCCATGTCAGTGTAGTTTTAGTTATTTTCGTGGAGTTATGTTTAAAATAAGCAGTAGACTTAATCTCAGAAGGTACCAGCTTTTGAAGATTAATAGGTAAGTCGAGTACAGGAATGTTGCTCGATTTATAATTGTCAATTAGTAAGAAACAACGTTGTTTTTGTAGTGCTGTAGCTACTAATTTAAGTGAGTGTACTGCTTCTTTAGATGGCTCCAAACTAGTGCGTAGATATTCGAGTAACTGACTAACTTCCACTGTTTGTCCAACTGTGAGTACGTTTTTGTAGTTATCTAAAGTATTTTTATGTACTGGACGTATACTTAGTTCTACAAATGCTGAGTAAATGGGGTCCATAGAAATAAAAAGTAGAAGTGAAGTAGAAGAGTCATGCTTTATAGTAATAATGTGTACGGTTTAAAAAAGAAGTTTGCATAATATACGTTTTGCAATTTTGAGTTGCTTAAGACAGTAAGTTTTCCACAATTAATTTTTGACATGTCGAAATTCTTTCAGTTTGGACTGGCACAAGTAATTGAGTTGTCATATTGAAGTTGAAAAGGTTCTATAAATATTTGGCATTACCTTTTTCAACTACGAAGTTTGTAAACAACATACAAAACAAATATTCAGTATTTAGAACTTTACTTTTCTCAAGTACTTTGCATAGGTATGACAATTAAGCAAATACACAATAATAAATTCTAAATATACGCTATGAATATACATCTTTTCGATTGCTAGTTCACACTTTGTCTAACATAGTCGACTTTCGAATAGCCCTTTTGATTATTTGCACAGTTTCTTTAGAGTTTTAGAAAATGAGCACTCGATTGATTAGGTGATTGTATTTTGCCAGAAGAATATACACTAATTAGTTTATATATCTGACACATACATAAGTTTATCGTTCAAGCTAGTCTGGATAAACGTTAAATTTAATATGTGCTTACGTTCTGAAAAATATTTGTTGTTTGTGTTATATGTTCTGCATAATGATTTTTTCACTCGGAAAAATAGTTGGTTTATGGAACATAAGTAGGAATGAGTACAATGAAATCTTAAGGAAACAAATAAACTAATGGTCAATCGTTTTTTCTATTTGCCAATATTCGAAAGTCTGCATTAAATTATAATTTAATATTTCACTTAAATTCTCATTTGTTTTACAGTTATATGCAAAATGAAATCTAAATTGAGTCAAGCATTTGGAAAGTAAAGAAATAATTACTAGCTTTTTCGTTTTGATATGTTACACAGCAATATTATTTGCCACAATTTCACATTTTCTCATGTAATTCATGATTATGACTGTATACATACATGCATACATGTACATATTCAATATCCCGAAAAAAATCAAAGTTAAACAAACTTCAGTATAAATTTAAATAGCATGTTGCATTCAATTTTGTAATAATCATGATGACGCTGCATTTTACTCTCGATCCATTTATAGCCAGAGATTGTAGTCAAGCAAATGAGAACACATCAATTTACATTACCGCTCAGTACATAGACCATAATAGTACATAAGTCCAACCAATACAAATACAAACATTTTAAATGGATTTTTAACTTAGTTGCTTCGCTGAGATTTATTATTTCGTATGGTAAACGAGACACCCATTCACATTCACCAACATTGCTCTTGGCGATCACTCAAGTATTTGCTGACACTCTTTGTCCAGCGTTTTTTCATCCGTCTGTTTTCCATGTAAAGATTAAAATGACCTTCACTCACAAACTTATCAAAAACTTTGTGATGTTACATAACACTTATAAAAACTAATGTAAAGAACCACGTACATGTATCTACGTATTAATAATTCTAAAACGATTCATATTAAAACAAAAACTAAAGGCCATGTAAGCTTATGCAAACAACAATACACTTCTCAAATCTGTTTCATTACAAGTTCAAGCAGCCGCTGTCCAACGACCAAAATATTGCCAGTTTAAATAACCTATATCAAATCTGCATGCAAAAATGTGGTTTGCTGTAGTTGCCACAGTTGTTATAGGAATATTAATCTATAAACTATTCTTTGCCCCTGAAAAGGATTTCTGGAAGCAATATGGCATCCGTAAAATTGACCCATCCGTTGCAGTCAGTTCCCTTGACGTTCTCATGGGTCGAAAATCTCTTATCGATGCAGATAAGTATGTGTACTCCCAACTGAGACCCAACGAAAAATTCTGTGGTGTTATGGAAAATGGAACTCCAATGCTTTTTGTTAAGGACATTGACGTTATCAAAAAGCTTTTAATTAAAGACTTTGACTATTTCATTGATCGTCGCAAGTTTTTCACGAGACATGATGGAACTCTGAGTAAAATGCTGAGTAGTTTGGATGGGGAGGAATGGAAAGGTGTGAGATCTGCAGTGAGTCCGACTTTTACAAGTGGAAAAATCCGGAAAATGATGGAGTATTTTAATTCACTTGGTTTAGAGTGGGTGGAAGAATTTAGAAGAAAGGCTAAAGCTAATTCAAGTGGGGTAGAGATTGTGGATGTGCTGAAGGTCACTAGTAGGTATACAATTGATGTAATTTCAAGCACTGTTTTTGGCATGAAAACAAATACAATTAAAAATCCAGAGGAAACTTTTAACAAGATGGCTACAAAACTTATGGACTTTACAAGTTTGAAACCTGGGTTAATGTTTTTGGCGAGAATGCAGTTTCCTGGAATGAGTAACTTTTTGAGGTTGTCTCCTTTCGATCAAAATGCGTTGGGTTTTTTTTGAAAGGATTTTGGAGCAAGGGATCAAGTCTCGAATGAGTGGGGAAATTAAGAGGAATGATTTTCTGCAGTTGTTGGTGGAAGCGAGAAAGGGAGAGTTGGATAGTGCGGGGGTGGATGAGTTGGATAGTTTTGAGAAGGATGCTCTGTTAAAGACGGGAGGTAAACAGGGACAGTGGCTGACAGAAGAAATGGTGAAATCGCAAAGTGTTGCATTTTTCTTTGCTGGATTTGGGACGACAAGTAGTTTGATTACTTTTACTATGCTTGCTCTAGCACTGCATCGGAATGTTCAAGATAAGTTGAGGGAAGAGATAAGAAAGATTAAGAAGGAGGATGGAACTTTTGATTATGATGATGTTGGAAAACTTGTGTATTTGGAAATGGTTTTGTGTGGTAGGTTTAAAGAAAGAGTGCATTTTTGTATTTATGCTTTTTATTTCAAATTTTGGATTGAATTTTCGAAATAAATTTATTAAATTGAATTTAATTTGTAGAGGTCAACAGGAAGTGCCCAACTTCGGGACGACTTGAAAGAATATGTGTTCGGGAGTACAGGAATTCAGAAATTGGTCTTGTGGTTCCAAAAGGCACTGTAATTGGTATTCCAACAACTGCAATTAATCATGACAAGGAATATTTTGAAAATCCGGATAATTTTGATCCGGAGCATTTCAGCGCAGAGAAGAAAGCGACAAGAAATCCACATGCTTTTATGCCCTTTGGTATGGGCCCAAGAATGTGTGTCGGTAATACGCCCTAAAAACAGTATTTGTATGACTGATTGTAATCATAATTAAGTGTCATCAAAGATTATGATTAAAAAATCGCCAAAATTGCAGTGAAAGCTGCGTTATGTCACATAGTAAGTGGATTTCTGATTGAGCCTACTGCCAATACCCTAACAGTTTTACAAGGGAAAGAAGTCACAATTCATACATTTCCACCGAAGGACTTGGAGCTTAAGTTGACACCAATTCAAACAAACTGATTTAAAACGTTTTGAGTTCTAACGAGGATATGACCAGGTCACTAAATCGGCTAGAGCTATAAAAAATAGTGAAATATATCAATTTTGGTACGCTGATTACGAATATAATTACCAAAATCCCGAATGGAGCCGTTTGAAATTTAGTGGATCGAGTATATTTAACGCTATTGTAATGGCGTTTTTTAACTGATGAATATTGCTTTCAAAAGTCCAATTTTCGATCGTTTCTCATAATTCCAAATTGCTTCATTCGGGAATTTGGTAATTATATTCGTAATCAGCGTACCAAAATTGATATATTTCAATATTTTTCAAAGCTCTAGCCGATTTAGTGACCTGGTCATATCCTCGTAAGTCAAAATCTGGACGGAAATATTTTACAAGAATACATAATGAAGTAGTTGAACAAGCAGTGAAGAGATATTTAAGTGAGAAATGAAATGCTTCAATATGTAATGCAATTAAATACGTTACAGGGCATAAGCTACAAACACACAAAGCTACATCGTATATAAAAGCTACATGCGCCACAATCTACATGGACATTAATCTCCACACACAACAATCAACATGTGTAAAAACTACATGCACCTAAATCTACATAGACGATAATCAACACAGTTAAAATCTACATGTTTCAAAATCGCCACCTAAGAAAATCCACACTGACTGATTGCTGTAAACTAACACTTGAAACTAATTATAATACCTTAAAACTAATTACACGAAGTTTGCCTACCGGGAATACTGTCATTACTGTCCTTGTGAGATTTGTGTGGATCAAAGTTAAATTATATTATTTGGAAATTTCAAGTGGAAATAAAGGTTTAGAATAAATAGCTGGAATGAATAGCTTTTATCCAAAATTGCAGTATCTATAATGAAAAAATGTATTAGATTTACTTGACGTACTAGACACATTAGAGATGCCTGATTTGTGGATTTAGTCCTATCCATTATTATATAGAGCTGAAAGAGAAGCGTGAGCAAGTATTGACTTTTGTATGTTATTCTGTATGTCCGGGTGACCGATTTCAAATCTGAAATATTGGTCCCTAGTGCCATGTCTGAGAACCCTACATATTTACAGCCACTCTAAAACCCTAAGGTCAAAGCAGAATTTTTGTCAAAGTATACATTTAAATAGTGAATACTCGAATGCTCTCGTTGAATAGATCCCGAATTATACGTACCTTTGGGTAAAGATGACATAATACGGTCAGAAATATGAGGCAATTTCAAACATGCGATGTGACATCATTCCGAATCGGTTTTCATTGACTATTGCATAGGGGACTCGGCTTTTACCAATTAAATATGGACATCACAAATATGATATAAATATGGATTTAGGATATCACACTTCTTTATTTCATCAAAATAAAAAACATAAATAATGGCACAAACAATAAGAACGAACGGTTCAAAAAGATTGCAAATGGATGGTGACGTATTTTGAAAAATTATTTTTTATCATCAACTACACTTTCAAGTGTAAGAGTTCATTTTGTTTACTTTAAGCCCTTTAGCGTAATTCTGTGGTTTTCAAAAACTAGTGCGGGTGTAATCACTTTAGTTTAACATTTGTTTTTAATATGTCAATAACTAGCTAACCACTGCAATTTATACACGTCTGAGATTCAATGAATTATGTTCTATACTGAGGTAAAGGTATATGAGTTGCATTGCGTTTTCATGGTTTTATTTTTGAACATCTATTTCACCTGTTTATACATACAAATAAAATAACTTTTTATTAACATTTTTCCATTTTGTTAATTATATTCGAAAACTTACTACGAAGAGAAGTTTAGAAATACTTTAATATGCGTTAGTTGAGTCAATACTAATATTTATTTATGCTGGACTGATGAAATAAACATACACAATTTATACGGTTTCGTGACTACAAACTCTTGCCCAAAATCTTTTGTATAGAATATTGATTCTTGTCTAAAAATGAACAAAACACGCAAAAAGAACGCTGAGTTGTTGCTAGATTAAAATGGATACATAATTAGTTAAAACTTACTTTTCATTAAAAAACACATCTATGGGTTTGTATAAAGCTGAGGAAGTTGATGACTTAGAGAAGACATTTATGACGTATATTACTTGGAAGCAAGACGTAGTCAAAGCAATTTCTCGGACGTACACTGAACTGGAAAGAATAAAAGATTTCTCAGCTTATTCCGTAAGCTGTGTAATTAAATTGTTAACTTTTTATGTACTCCTGAGGTTAACTTTATATTCACGTAGTGGTTTTTATCGTAAAAGCTATTAAGTAATTGAGCCGTAAGAATTGATTATGACTACCTACAAGCGTATACACGTTATAAACTTGGAACTTCAGGATCTCTCGAAACTATAAAATGTTGGATTGAATTTAGTAACTTTGAGCTCTGTATGAGCATTAAGTGTGCATAATCAGTACAAAAGTGTATTGCTCGTTTCGAAATTTCATTAGGAGCCTATATACTTTCGAAAATTCTACTATTATTTTGATTTAAAATATGCATCACACATTTAACTTTTCAATAAAATATCTTTACACTTACGACTTAAAACTGCATATGGTTGATACTGCATACACAATGGATTTTTTTACGCTCCTAATATTTGATTTAATATCCATATAATAGTTATAGTTGATTAAAATAAAGCTTTTTTTCTCCAAAACACGTGTGCTGATAAATATGACTTATAACTTTGAACACAGTTTCTATGTTGACAGAAATTAACCTTCCGGAATGAAATTGAATAGAGGAGTTTTATAGCATATACTCAAAATATAATTTTTCGCGGTTACAAACACCTTTAATAGGTCAGCGAAAAATTGTTCCTTATTGATACTTAACAAGTTGATATGTCAAATTAAATATCGAGTCTAGATTAATATCATGATTTATCTACTCACACTTATTATATCAGATTTAAATCTATCCTGTGATTATTTTCTAAAACTTTTCTAAATATAGTTTAACCATTTGAAATGCATATACAAAAGGATAAGGTTTTTAATGATTTGGTTAGACTTTGAATTTTCACGAGTAGAAACCTTATTCCCAATTTTATAGCACGACTTATTCGTTTTTAAAGTTAAAAATTTCTCGAATAACTTTTAAGTAAGAATTAAATGGTTTCCTTCAACTACTTCAATAAAATATTTATACAAAACCCAGGCTTTCATAAACAGAAAGCCTTTTGAGTTTCTCTAGCACCCCGGCACCACTGGTGCCAATAGCTTCGCCAATAGCACGGGTTTGGAGATGTAATGTGAAGAGATGCAGAGCTCAATTTATGAAGAAAACTAGCTTCGAGAAGCATTCAGCAAAGTTTCACAAGTCAGCCAAGAATGGAAAGGTACATGCATATAAAACACGGTTTACATGTGGATATTTTGGAAGGGGTTTTGGAGTAAGGATTATCATAGAACTCACAAGGCTGACTTCAGCTGATTGTGTTTACAAGAAAGTATACCTGTCAATGTTGGACAAATTAATCGTACGTGTGTACCTACAAATACATACTTGAACATGATCAGAATCATTTTATATGTTTTTCCTTAAGCTGCTAAAGAAATATTTTTTTGGAAATAATTTTCTAAATTAGAAATAATTAAATTTAGCATTGAAATTTGTTCAAACGTTAAGAAGCGAATTGCAAAAATGGGTCGTGGAAGGTGAGTTGATCTCTAACAAATTGTAAAATAAATAGGAATGGATAGGAAAAATTAATGACAGTGGAAATTAAGTAAAAAGTTTAATTCATTTGTTCACGTGTTATATTTTTTAGGCCAAAAGGGAAACCAACGTGTGTATTCTGTGGCACAGTCCCCGCATGTCTGAATCTCCATCTTTTGCGTCACACTGGCGAAAAGCCAATGCATTGTCGTCATTGTGGAATGGAATTCAATCAAATAGGACACAAAAAGAGACATGAAAAAATCCACAATCAAGAGAAAAGTTTTTTTTGTGACATTTGCAAGAAGGGGTTTATTCAGAAAAGTGGGTTAACACAGCACATGTCAGTTCATAAGGATGAGAAGGTTTTCGAATGCCCAGTTCGTCATTGCGACTACATAGCCAGATGGAAATCGAACCTTGAAGTGCATCTGAATGCTCACGAGGGCAAAAAGAGATTCAAGTGTCAACTTTGCGGTAAAAAATTTGTCACTTCTGGGAATCGGCAGCGACATTTGATGACGCACACGGGGGAGAAAGTTTACAAGTGCTGGGTTTGCGGGAAAAGATTCACAAGTCTGGAATGGTTACATGATCATTTAAGGAGTCAACATTTGGGGGAGAAGGTACACATTTGTAACTTGTGTGATAAGGAGTTTGGATATCAGGCGACATTGTGGAAGCACAAGAAAAAATGCAACGGTGGCACCTGAAAAAATCAAAGTTTTTTTAGAGTAGGTATTTTGTATTGTGTACGATACACATTTATTATTTAATTGGTGTGCTTAGTATTTAGAGAATCTTTAATAAATACTTAAACCAAAATGTTTACATAATATATGTTTAAAATATAAATTATGTAGCCAGAAAATTATCTAAATATAATTAAAAATAAATAAAACCACTTTTAGTAATATTTATGTGATGACTTACCAAAATTATAATTAGGATGAAAAACTTGAATAAAACTTACTTGCAGTTTTGTTGTGTTGTCAAATAATTTCCCTAAATTGCTGATTTTCTTTGCTGATTGCTGTATTATTGAATTGCTTCAGTGTCGCCGAAATTTCAGTGTCACAGAATTCCACATCAACAAATTGGACAACTTTTGACATTCCAGCTCCTCCTAGAATTATCCCAGTTTTCATAGAAAACTTGGTAACAGCCGATTCGACACCATCCTTTTTTTGAATTTCCAACTTCATTTTTTTATCTATTCGTGCATGAAATTATCCCATTCTTCATTTTTCTCTTGAGAAATTCTCTGCTCGTAAGTTTCTTGAAGAAATTTGCAAACGACAAATTTTGGAGAAAATACAAATATATTGCCCAAATCATCATTGAATTTTACCCCCATTGTAATTTCCGTGCTGTCAAATAGCTTATCACAATTTTCAAGGACGATCGTTTCAGATGAGACGAAAACGCATTTGTCATAAACTTCTAGGGAAAACGCGAAGATTTTTCCTTGCAATTCACCAGCCTTTCCATCTCCCTTTCCGAAATCTCCCTTTTGTTCAGGGGTAAAATCAGATCGTCGTTTACACGATAAACATCATCAAAGGCGTTGTGCAGCTGCTCCGTTGCCGTTTTACCCAAATTAGAAGTGATTATAACTGCGATTCTTCTTGTCGTTTGGGTTCTTCTCAGAGATTCCGCGAGAACCAAAGCCCATTCCAATCTCCTCCTAGATTTGGTGACACATGTCACCCACGCTTGTCGACGATTTTGACCCAAATAAATCAGTAATATTTTAAATAATCTGTATTTTTTAAGATGCTGTATGATAATAACCAAAAAACGTACCCATTGTTGGCAAAACTAACCGAACAAAATTGTAGACGAAACTCAGATTTTATAAAACACTGAAAATTTTATTTTTGTTGGGACTACAAATTTAAGGGAAAATCAGTGGATGCAACTTCTAAATGCATTGATGACAAAACCCAAATTTGCAGTCTACTTAAATACTTTTGAAGTAGGAGCATCTCGATTCAATAAAACGATCATAACGAAGTAGCTGAAAAAATGTGATACATTACATGATAATTGATAATGATTACCATTCTTGTAGCAATTCAAAAAAAAGCTTTCGAATGATATGTCACATGAAATGTGTTTGGACATTGCAAGCTTGTCACAAATATCTGTCTGCATAAGCCAACCGTGAACTAAAACTGGGACGTCATTCGTAATCTACTTGACGAGAGCTTTCGATAGAGCTATTGAAATAATCACTGACCTAGATGGAAACTTTTGCCTTTGAAATTTGACTGAAAAGGAATAGAATTCTAGGATTTAACCATGAAGAGCAAAACTGGTCGACGCATTGTTGAATTATCGTGCTATTAGACAGACAGACAAATCGGTTAAAGTCAATACTTACTGACACTTCACTTTCAGCTACGTAGCGAGGGACTACCTCAATAATTTAAGTGATAGGATCAAAGCTGCTTTGTACTTACGAGAAAAAAATACCCCAACAAATACATATTAGGTAACTTGTTTTCCAGATTATTCGTACGATTTCTCTGTAAATAATTGGCGCTTTTTACCACCGACATATATTTTTATCGGTACGAAATTCTCATTATAGAATTTTCTCCATGAAGCCAATAGTGTTCTTAAGAATATCTTAAGCCTACTTTTAAATATTTCTTAATAGATAAGTATATGTACAAAATCAGCATATTATAAGAGTATTTATTATAGCATTCGAATGTTATAAAAGTTCAAGGTTGGTCGTTTTACGTAATACTTTGAAAATTTGGGATAAACCAATGGAACCCATTAAGAGTTTATCAGATGAATATGACAAAGTTGGGTTAATTAGTTGGCTAGACAGGATAATAGATAATTGATAATGCGAAAGATTGTTGTACTTAAACAATAAGGAAATAATAAACGCTATAAAAATGTATCAATTTGTTAAGTTACAAAAATGATATAAATGAAAATTGGCAAGGATGTTTTCGATAAACAGATTTATATAAAGGTAAAAAAATTAACAAGGTAAATGCCGTCATAATTACAAGTAAATAACATTTACGTCACTGGCTTCCTGTTAAGCACCATTTTAGTAAAACGTTGGGTGAATCAGGTCACCCCGTAAATTGTAAACGTCAAGTTTGGACATTTTCATTTTTGGTAAAAAGTGAAAATGTGGGATTTAATACACAACGACACCATTCATAATATGTAAGAAACTTTTATGGCTTTGACTTCGAAATCGTCACATAAATTCGATTAGACCAACTTTAAAAGTTACAACTGCTTAAAAATTTACTGTTTTAGAAAATTGGTCCCCTCAACTTAACTGACGGACTTGCAGACATTGACGGCAAATACTAAAAGTATCAATAATACTTTGTACTACAATGTTTGTAGTCTGTCTGTAATACTATGTGATAACGACCTTTATTGTTAAAATTTTCCATATCGGATTTTTTTAGGTAGCACTTTTCGCAGAATACATTAATGATTCCAATTCTAATGCTGATTTGGTTATTACACTGTTACATGATTTGCTCCAAATCAAATATTTCATGCGTACTACTTGGTACCACGATGAAAGCCAGACATGTACATGTTCCTAGTCTACACACCACCCATGCGTATCAAAATTCGAATGTTTAAAAAAATACTTGTTCTACTGACTCCAAATTAGCTAGAGACCAGAATAAACAAAACTGTCGATGTATACCCAAATCTTAGGAAAATATATACTTATAGACAAATAATATTCTGTAAGAGTTTTCCAGCGAAATCTAGTAAATCTTTTTTGGTAATGATGTAAACAACTTACATAAGTGTACTTTACAGCGATAACCCAAGACAAATTATCTCTTCAGCAGCTATAGTTTCATTGTATGCAATTAATGATATCATTCAATCTAGCAACATTTTATGACCGACACTAAAATTACATTATTATAATGAAACTAGATGAAACTACATCAAACAAAGTATGTATTCGGTTTTTCAGGAGTGCATTTTATGTACACTTAAAAGATTTAAAACTGATTAGATATGTGAGCACGCTTATTAAAATGAAAGTTTTAACAAATAAAATTAACTGACTACCTTAAGCATGATTTTTTTCAGTTGGTTTTTATTTTAATTTTAAAGCGAGCAATATATAAGATTTCATCATTTTTAAATTATCTTTTTAATTGGAATATTTTCGGACACGTAACGAGATGGGCTTGAATGGTTTTCCAGAATCCAGAATTTTCCACCCAACCATCTTTATTATTTCCACACCACAGAGCAGCCCACGATAATCTTCCACACCTGACCTTGACCTCTCTCTCTTGACCATAATTATAATTCAATATTTTTATGAGGCTTGACAATTATAATTTCTTCATTGGTTATGTATATTTTTTGGGACAGTGATTTTGGTTGAACATTAAGTTTAATTACTTTGGATAAATGGTGGTTTCAGTTGTAAAGCAACA
>JAQFXM010006564.1:0-13050 GCA_034693345.1 Entomobrya multifasciata | reverse complement strand
CACAATCTGGTCCCCGTTTTCGTGTGTCCGGGTTTTCCATTTTTGATTGAGACATCGTGTTAAATGAAAAATTCTAATCTGTATGTTGTATAGTTTCTTCACATGAGAAAAATGTAACAAAGATAATTGTATCTGTTGAAGAGAGTGTGTATAACGGAAGGCTGCTAGGCGAAGACTGACAATTAAGCGCACGCAGTTATTCTATTTATAGGAGCTTCGGTAAGATGTTAAGGCATGCTGAATGTGAAGACCCACACAATGTCAAGGCACACATGTTAAGGCACACATAATGTTAAGGCACACATGTTAAGGCACACATAATGTTAAGGCACACATGTTAAGGTACACATAATGTTAAGGCACACATATTAAGGCACACATATTGTAAAAGCACACATAATGTTAAGGCACACATATTGTTAAGGCACACATATTGTTAAGGCACGTATATTGTTAAGGTGCACATATTGTGAAAGTAAACTAAATGTATAGTGTATTCACTTCAAAATTCTAAGTCAAAATTTCTCTATAAACACAATTATAGGTGTACAGATTGGAATCATTTTCAAAAATAGTTGTTGTGATCCAGGTTTAATTTGGACGAAAAGTCCATTTCGGCTACGAACACGTGAAAACGCAGTGTATAATTGTCCATGTGTGAAAACAGGTTCCGGTAAATATACTCCGATTCGATCAAAGGTTTGCCCTTGAGATTTGGTTATTGTCATTGAATATGCCAGCCGAATAGGAAATTGTTTTCTTTTAAGTTGAAAAGGTAGATCACTGTTTTTAACGTCAAGTCCAATTCGAGGAATGAAGACTTTTTCGCCTCTACGATTTCCACAAAAAATACTGCATTCCACAATATTGTTACCTAGCGATTCTACTATTAGTCTGGTTCCATTGCACAATCCTCGCTTTGGGTTTAGATTTCTAAGAAGCATTACACAACAACCTTTCTTTAATCTTAGTAAATGTGGTGGCATTCCCATTGGAGTTAAAGAATTCAAAAACTCTACAGGATACTTTGATCTTTCCTCATCATTTTCACAATCAACGACCGAGTCCACACTATAATAACATTTAAAATCACCATCAAGAAGAGTCACTATTTGTTCGTTAATTTTCAATGTGTCTTCGTTTTTAGGACACAAAATTGCACGCACGCCCAAATCTTCTGCAGATAAGTCATTAATATTATCTCCGAAAACAGATTTTATAATATTATCAGACAACAAATCTTCAGAAAGTCTTACGAAGTCTGAATTTTGACCATCTTCAATGCCTTGACCAATGTTGATTAACCAATTTGCAAATTCAACTTCATTAGTGTTCACTCTCATATTGGTTAATAATTTAAGTTCCTTAAAATGTTTCCAAATTTTGCTACTTTTCACACATGCTTCAACAATCTGAACTCTTTTACCGTGAACTACTACTGGTGCTTGCTGTTGAAAATCACCTCCTAATACTATGGTAATTCCACCGAAAGGTTGCTGATTGTTGAGAAGATCTCGGAGACTTCTATCTACTGCATTTAAAAGATGAACATGGCACATTGAGATTTCATCCCAAATTATTAATTTGGTTTTTAAAAGTTCGTTCCATTCTGCAGATCCTTGTTTAAAACGTGAAACTGTATCCTTGTCAAGATGAATAGTGATCCCAAATCCTCGGTGAACTGTACTTCCATTTTTTAGTAGTGTTGCAGCCAAACCTGTTGGTGCTACAGCTTTTACTAAACCACCTTGACTTAGAACGGCAGATGTCAAAGCTGAGTAAAGAAAAGTTTTTCCGCAACCTCCTGCTCCTGAGAGAAAAAAACACTTCTCGTCACCAGATCCATTTACCGAATTCATTATCGCATGAAAGGCACATCGCTGCTCTGGGTTCATCATACCTAGTAATCGCTCAGCTTCAGTCTTTTCATCATCTAAGTTTATTTCATCCGAGTTGTCATACGCATCTGTTGGCGTAGGTAGACTGAAGTCCTCGCAAGAATACCCAAACTGAGCCAAGTTTTCTTGAATATTTCTGAGCATCATTTGCTCTGCCATGTACTCACTATGATCAAGTAAAAAATCTTCAGACATTTGCTGTTTGTATTTCTCAAATAATGTCTTCGCATCAGATGGTAAGGCGTGAACCAAAATTGCGGTAAATAGTTGTCTCAGCTCAAAGAGCATTTGAAAAACGCAAGCTTCTTCCAAAGTTTTATCCCATTCTTTATCGTCTTCCAAAAGATTCATAGATTTTGCGGCTTCAAGGAATGTGTTATGGAAAACTCCATTGACAGTCATCAAGTCTTCAAAGGACTGAGCACCTGAGTACACAAAAATACTTTAAGAATCTAAATAATTAGGAATTTATTCATGTATCAAAATTTCAAAAACTAAAAACGGTTATGATTCTGAAATTTCAAAAGTAGACAATTCAGAAACCCAAAAAGTTCATGACTCCAAATTTACAAAAATTTGCATTTCCAAAACAAAAAACGGTTATGATTCTGAAATTTCAAAAGTTGACATTTCAGATATCAAAAAATGTTCATGATTCCGACATTACAAAAATTGACAATTCAGAAACCAAAATATGTTCACGATTCCGAAATTTCAGGAACCAAAAAATGGTCATGATTCCGAAATTTCAAAAGTTGACATTTCAGAAACCAAAAAATGTTCATGATTCCAAATTTAAAAAAATTTACATTTCCGAAAACTAAAAACGGTTACCATTCCGAAATTTCAAAAATTGACATTTCCGAAAACTAAAAACGGTTACGATTCCGAAATTCCAAAAATTGACATTTCCGAAACCAAAAATATTCATGATTTCGAAATTTCAAATGTTGACATTTCAGAAACCAAAAAATGTTCATGATTCCGAATTTTCAAAAATTGACATTTCTGAAAATTTTAAAATTTTAGAACTCTAATTACCTGGAACATGCATTAACAGAAGGCGAAGGCAAAATCGTTCCATATCTCTCGGAGAAACTGAATACATTCTTGGAAGTATTTTATTTGCACCCCGTTTTCTTTTTTTCCAACAGTTTTTGCTCCAGACATAATGATAAGGTATTTCACTATAGAGATATTGCCTGGCTTCCTGATCTTCGTTGTTAAGTTTGAACCATTTTGTCAATTTTGTACCGCGTTTTTCAGCTGCTCTGAGTGTTTGCTCTTCCGCCCCTTCTTCAAATACGACTGTTTGTTGTGATGGCAAATGTACAGGAAGTCTCTCAACTGAATGTGATCTGTTGCTCATTTCATATTTTCTTAAACGCCATGTTGCTTCCGGTGCTGAAAGGTATCTTGTGTCTAGAAAATGACTAATCTCGTCCCAATCGAGAGTTGAATTTTGATTGCCTTCATTTACTTTTACGACTGCAGCATCATGTCCTTTGTATATGTACTTAAATATATACTTTACGCTTTGCACAGAAGAACAGACTTCAACATTAGTATGAGCAGAGTACTTCTTTGATAGATAAGAATTGTATGGTACCACCCATCGATTATCTAGTTCAATACCTCGAACAACCACCCTTCTTCCATCATTGCGTCGGCGATATTCAGGATAGCCATTCAGATTTACATCAGACTTCTCGCAATATTGCTTTGGAAAGTCTTTTGAACATTTCCAAATACCTTTCTCTTCTGCCATGCATGGAGCCTTCTTATTTGAATCACCACACGGGCCATGAAGCATGCAAGTAGTAATTATCTCATAAAGTTCTTCATCGTTTATATCAGGAATTGCAGCACAAACAACAGAATCAACATCTTCCGGACTTCTCAGCTTGTCTTGTTCTTTGAGAATAAACAGCATATGGCAGTGTGGAAGGCCTAAAAATAAAATCATAGTCAATTTTTTTTCTATGAACAATATTTTTGCTAAATATTATGATTTTACCTCATTTTTTGTAACTCAATCACTGACATGTAGGCTTCAACTTTCCCCAGCTTTCCTCCTTTGTCGCAAGCCACATCGTTCATAAATTGCTTCAGTTTCAAATAAAACACAGGTGCCACTAAATCCGGGCAATCTAATGCAGTTTCATTGTATTTAAGTGTTGACGTGATTTCATTCCATTTAGGATTGCTCGTGAAAGTTATAAATAAATCTGGTTTTCCGAATTTCGCAACCATGACCATTGCATCTTGATAGTTTTGTTGCATGTACCTTTTTCCTCCTGTGAAAGAAGATGGCAAGATTACAATTCTTCCGGCTTTAAGATGTTTTCGTTCTGCTTGACTGTTAACAAAATCCATTAAACCCATATAAACATCTACTCTTTTTTTTGATTAATCTGGTTCCACTGAATTCTTTGTCCTTCAACTTTGAGAAATGCGTCAACTATAAACTGTTGCGTCAGCTTTCCAGTATGCAGTAAAGGATTAAATGTTTGTCTTTATTGTAGGCGGTATGAGTAAAACTCTAACATTGAAACATTTCTGGTTTTTTCTGCTTCTTGTACTTCATCGTCAGACAATCCTAAATCATTGCTGCTGGAAGAACTTCGTTTGCTTATCCCGCGCTGATAACCTGGATCACCATTTGGAAAGAGTAACGGATATATCATTGGATCACAGTTGGGACTAATGATGCTTATATTCTGTAATCCGGTTCCTGTTTTAGGATGGACAGCAATATCACGATCAAAGGGTGGTTCCCCATCTACCGAAAGGAAAACGGCAGCAACTTCTTTCGCAAGAGGTAAGTTGTACCGTCTGGGATCATGTTGGCGGTCATTTGTAATCCACATCGTAATGTTTGTAGCCGGGTTTTCTTGTTTTTTTAGCAAATCTTTCATCATTAAATATGCATTGGCAAATAGATTTATATCGATCATTATGTTACTAATTTTCCTAAAAATGTCTTCTTCACATCCAGCATTGAAATCATTTTGCAACCGTTCTTGTTTTGCAAATTCAGGATCAAGAATGTAAAGTTGAGCAAATACCGGCTTTTCTGAGGTGGTGACTGATTGTGCGGTTTTGTAGTACACTTGTCCATGAATTACAAAAGCTTGTGGTCCGGAAGAAAATTTGACTGGTTGGTAGCCAAATGATGCGAAAGCAAAAGCATTGTTGTATTTTCTAATGTTAGTCCGAAAGTTTTTAGCATCTCCATTATTTTCAGTAAGCCAAGACTTTAATTGTGAAGGATAAGTTTTCAATGGTGGTAAGTCAAAGTTTTCTGATCCGCAACATGCGAGAAATTTTCCACGGTAAGTTTTTTCTGCTTCAAAATGTACAGCGTAACAGTTTTTACAGGAAACCGTTTGACCTTTTAAATTATGCAATGGGGGTCGAGATTCAGGATTTCGTGCAACATATCTTAAAGGAGGTGGACTTATTCTTCTTCGTGTTTCTTCACTAATTTGAATTTCATTATCGATGTTTAATCTTCTTCTGCGAACTTGTCTGCGAATTTTGATCTCGTCTGTAGCCCCTCATGTACATTGTAAGATAATGCATGCAACAGCAAGGTAGCATAGAGCACACGCCAGCCACTGGACTATGACATCTACCTCGTGCCAGATGGAATTTGGGAATTGGACTGAGAGGTGAACTATCTCATCTCTCCATCTCAAATATATTCTCGAGTCTACAAGATTGGGCTTCTTCAGTCTTCCCATTGTGTAGACTCCCATAAAATTACATATTTCAAAACTAAATATTATTGTTTGTAAACTATAAACATTTCTCGATCGTCAGTTGTTTATAATAAAAAATACGCTAATTATTATAAACCTTTAAACTAAAGCTCTCCCATTTTACACATTATTTGTGCACGCATCAGGGCTGACAACGTGGTTTACGCCCCCTTGGCAAAAGACCCGTTACAAATGGTGCCTTTAACCCTTTCCCTTCACAATAGGGACCCTTAACTCTAACTACTACTGTGTCAAGGAGGTCTGGAATCGGCTTCTCCATTGACGAGATTTGCGGGTTGGACCGGGACTACAGTGTAGTGTCAAACTTTTGTGTTACAACAATAACCATAAAAACATAACATTAACCACAGTGACAGTAATCCAGTTCTTTTCCAGTAGTGCACTACAGCTCAACCAGATTTCCAGCTGTTCGTGTAGACAAAATGGATTGGACAATGGGCGGTTACATATTTGCAGTCCTGCCAGTAGCAGGAGTAATCATTTTCCATTATATTTATATAATGGGCAGACGATTTTTTAATTATATACATTCTCTAATTTTCCCCGTTCAGTCAGTTCGTCCAACTTCCAAAGATGGTCCACCACCACCGGCGCCTCCACCTGGAAAACAGACGATAACAGTGAAGCAATCACTAGCTGCTGAAGTTAGACAGCTGTGAGAAGATATGGAGAAACCGTTTCAACACCTGCAGTTGTCCATGGACGAAAAGATCAAGAAAATATTGGAGGATAACAGCACGACTTTACAACAAGCAAAGCATACTTTAGAGGAGGGCAACAACATCACAGCTACAGTTCTCCAACAGCACATCAGAGATTTCAATGCCCACAAAAATAAAACAGAGGAGGATATAACCCAAATAACGGACTTTAATGCCGTTATGGAGGATTTTTCCAGTGGAGTTCACATGACTCGCCCTTTTGTCGACGCCATAATACGGATAATTTTGTCAAGATTACCGAAACAGGATACTCCCCCACATACGCCCCCTCAACATCAACACTCATCACTGGAAACGACGTATGCATCAGCACCGTCACAAGCACATCACCTTTCACCTGTGAAACACGTGTCATCCGATCAACACCCACCTCAACATCATACTCCAAATTTTCAACCACAAATGTCTTACCAATCACCTAGCCCCTCCACCATTCCACCACCAAAATTCCAACCAGACACAGACACAGCTGAGTTCTTCCTTCGAGAACTTGACCATTACATGGAACAGAGAAAAATTCCGTTTCACGAAAGGCTTTCCCATCTTGTTTTTGTCTTCGGAAAAGAGAAAGAACTTAACTTGTGGTGGCAACGTACCCGACTTCAGGTCTCCACATGGCGAGAGTTTCACCAACATTTTATTAAAATGTATGGCACATCATCTGATTATACTGCAGTAATGGAGAAACTCCTCAGACGACGACAACAAGCTAATGAACCATTTACAACTTTTGCTATGGAGATGGAACTTCTGTTTTTGAAACTCAACCGAAACCGTGAAGATGTTAAGCCCGAAACCATCTTGACGTTCATTTCTGAAAGGGCCCTGCCAACACTCAAGCCGCATCTTCTTGGTTGTCATGCCAAAGATATTTACGAGCTGATCAAATATGCTCAAAAACTGGAGATTTCACAACCTGCTCCAGCATCTCGTTCCGAAAATTGGAGATCAAGGAACAACACACAACATTCACAGCAACGCGCCCACAACAACAAAATCTACAATTCACCTCCGACGGTAAAAGTTTCCTCCAACATCAATGGTACAAGTGATACGAAGTTTCCCCACAGAAATTATTCTAATAAAGGGAATAACAATGCCCATGTCAACAACACCTCAGCTGCCGCCGCAGTAGAGTTGGATCAACGGCAAGTCAATGATGAGGAGGAGGAAGATCTGGGATCATTGGTAATAAACAACATAAATGTTAAAAATAAAACTCAGCTTCCCATTTTTCCGTGCAATTTACCTGATTACACTACGAATTCAAAATCAATTATTCGTGGAACGTGTCTCCTTGACTGTGGTGCTACTATTTCTGTGATAGGTGACTGTAGAGTATGCAGATCCGACAGGGTGAAACCATGGCAGCGAGGCCCAGTTAAATTAGCTGATGGTTCTTTGACAACGCCGAAAGGAAAAATTGTATATAAATTCAAATTAGGTAATCGTCAATTTACACACACTTTTGCAATTTTACCTGACTGTGATTTTACTTTATTGTTGGGCATGGATTTTCTGAGAAATAGTGGTATAGTGATAGATTTTGAAGTTGACCAGTTTTGGTTTCGTGATGCACCAAAGTTTACTTTCCGTTATCAAACCTCCAAATATAGTGAATTTAATTTACGTGCTCTGCAAACACTAGATGAATGGCAACACAAACAAATCAAGAAAATTTTGAAAAAGTTTCCTTCAGTTGTGCATTCCTCTAATATTGGACAGACAGACGTTTTGGAACATGAAATTATCTTAACAGAAGATAAGCCAAAACTAGTAAAGAACTTTCCAATGTCCGAGAAAAAGCACCAAATTATTGATCGGCTTGTCAGTGAAATGCTACAGCAAGGATTGATTCGTGATTCCAATTCACCATACTCATCACCAATTTTACTTCGACCAAAACCGAATGGCGATTGGAGGATGGTTAATGATTTCCGTCACGTAAATGGACTAACGGTTCAAGATGGATTTCCCATGCGAAAAATCGATGACGTTCTCCGGAAATTATCAAAAGCAAAATACCTGTCCATCATTGACCTTGAAAAAGGATTTTGGCAAGTTCCAGTTAGGGAATCTGATAAAAAGTACACAGCATTCAGAACTAGGAATGGTATTTATGAATATAATTTTATGCCCCAAGGCATGAAGAATAGTCCAGCCACCTTCCAGCGCCTTATGAATAAGGTTCTCAAGGGCATGGACGCTTATGTTTTTGTGTATCAGGACGATACCTTGATTTCTTCCAACAATTTTGAAGATCACACAAAACACATTGAAGAAGTTTTTCGTCGCCTCCAACAAGCCAAACTAACAATTAAATCATCAAAATGTGTTTTTGGAAAAGATAAAGTGAAATTTTTGGGTTATATAATTTCTACCAAGGGAATTGAGAAAATCCTGAAAAAGTTTCTGCTATCCTTTCTCTTTCCCCTCCGAAATCGAGGAAACAATTACGGAAATTCTTGGGAGCTGTGGGATGGTTCCGTTGGTTTATGCCTCATCTTGCAGATAAAGCTGAACCACTTTTTCAGCTGCTTAGCACGAAGAAGAAATTTAAGTGGAATCCCTTGGCCCAAGCTAGTTTCAACATTTTGAAGAAAACATTGGCGGAAGACATCATCCTAGAACATCCCGACTTTAATAAGCCCTTTATTGTCAGAACGGATGGGGCTTCGAATGGGGTTGGATGTTTATTAGTTCAAATAGACGATCAGGGACGGGAAAGGCCAATTGCCTATGCAAGCAAGTCCCTCAACAGTGCTCAAAAGAAGTACTCGGCTATTGAGATAGAGTGCTTTGCCATCATTTACGCACTTGAGAAATTTGCCGAATACTTGGATGGAAGTAAATTCAGCATCGAGACTGACAACCAAGCCATCACCTACCTCCAGAAAATGCGCAACACCAACACCAGACTCACTCGTTGGGCATGGAAGATTCAGGAATGGTGTCCCTCCATTACTCATATCAGTGGTGTCAATAACCCAGTGGCGGATTATCTGTCCCGCTACTTTGCTGAAGCACCGGAGGACGGGGAAGTGGAGGACACCGAACAAGTCAATGTCATATCATTATCCTGTAACATTGACAAGAAAATAATTCAACGAGAACAACAGCATGATGCATTTTGCCAGCAACAATTCTTAGCCAATCCGGACAAGTTTTGTAATTACCACGGCATTATTTATCGGAAATTGTCAGGTACCAAATTTGTACCTTATATTCCAATTACATTAAGGAATCAAGTATTAGAAGAACTTCATGACGTTCCCACATCCGGTCATTTGGGCGTTCATAAAACTTACATGAAGTTAAAAAGCAGAGCTTTCTTTCCGCACATGAAACAATTTGTTCAAAACTACCTGAAGCATTGTGAACCGTGTCAACGCAACAAATATGACAACCAGTTGAAACCTGGAAAAATGGGAGTGAAGCCCATCACCGAACCATGGGATACACTTTACGTGGATCTTATGGGGCCATATGTGCCTTCCTCGCCACACCGTTACTGCTATGTACTTGTTGCCGTTGATGGATTCAGCAAGTTCACAGAGATACACCCCATTCGTGATGCTACAGCTAAGATTGTAGGAGATACATTGGAAAAGGCCATATTCACTCGACATGGTCCACCAAAAACCATTGTAACAGACAATGCGACCACATTCCGTTCCGGGCTTATTAGTCAAATTTGCAAATCGTGGGGAATACGTCATTCCTTCTCCTCCGCTTACCACCCTCAAGTTAACCTTTCGGAACGGGTAAACAGAGTCCTGAAACCTATGATTCGCTCCTATCTTGAGGACCATTCGCATACCAGATGGGCCGATCACCTTCACCACTTCCAGTTTGCTATAAATTCCTCTCCACATGATAGCACAGGATTTTCCCCCCATAAAATACTGTTCAACTCAGAACCAAGACTGCCCATTGATAACTTTATCGAAATAGCTGATGATGAATTGCCCCAAAATAATATTAACGATTCCGTGTCTTCTCGTTTCTCTGAATTTCAGATTATTTTAGAGAAGGTCCGGTGCAATCTCAAAGCAGCGCAGCAACAACAGAAGAAGTCTTACGATCAACGCCACAGGACTTTCCAGCCATTTAAAGTTGGAGACATGGTCCTCGTGAAGAATACTACGTTATCGAATAAGGAGAAGAAGATAAGTGCTGGGCTGTGTTCCTTATTCCGAAAACCAGCAACTATATCGAAGGTCATTAGTGATGTCACTTTTGAGGTAACCATGGAGGATGGGTCTATCAAGGGACCATTACACATTCAACTCCTTCGCCCCTTCCACCAACGTGAAACAACTCCAGCCTCCCGAGTGACACCAGCACCACCACCCTCATCTCCTCTACCTGATCCAGATCACACCCCACCGCCACCAGCTCGTACGTTACGTCCCCGTAAACCGATCAATTACCGGAATGTACATTTGGGGCGAAACGGCAAAGCTTAACCGTCAATATCCCCCTTTCAAGAGGAAATTGCCGGTCTGAGGGGGGACTTTTGTAGCCCCTCATGTACATTGTTAGATAAAGCATGCGACAGCAAGGTAGCATAGAGCACACATCAGCCACAGGACTATGACACCTACCTCGTGCCAGATGGAATTTGGGAATTGGACTGAGAGGTGAACTATCTCATCTCTCCATCTCAACACAATTATCAAGTCTACAATATTGGGCTTCTTTCAGTCTTCCCATTGTGTAAACTTAAATATAAATTATATTTCAAATTTAAATAGAATCATTTGTAAAAGATAAACATTTTTCGATCGATAGTTGTTTATAATAAAAATACGTTAATTATTATAAACAATAAAACAAAAGCTCTCCCAAGTTACACATTATTTGTGCACGCATCAGGGCTAATAACGTGGTTTACGCCCCCTTGGCAAACGACCCGTTACAACATTTTAAAATAACTGTATGCTACAAAACATTGGTCTTTGCAACACACATGAATTTATTGTGGATTTAAACAATATCAGTTAGTGTTATCTAAAATATTATTCCTACGTATGTTTTGATTCGAAGATAAAGCTGTTGCCTAACAAGTTTAAATGCACGGACTTGTTGTTTAATAGCCTGTATTTAAAGAATACCGAACGTCTCGCTCAAGTGTGGAAAGTTTTAGGTTTTTCTCTCAATTGTTAATAAAACGATAAAAGATGAATGAACTTGTATCACTACCATAAAAAGTCACGTAATCAGACACGAATGCAAAGAAATAAACCATTGAACTAATGATGCGTGAATCTTATCAGTTTTGCTCTATGAAAACGACACCTCTTCATATTTTTTGCGCTTTTATATTATCCTTTGTTGCATTAAAAATGTTGTCAGCAATATAAAAGTGTTCGGGTCAATAAACTTTGTAAACTACTTCAAATACGGAATGACATTGCTAACGTGGCTAGCGTTAAGAACGCTTGTAATCACCACCGAAAGCCCGTGTCCCTTGTTGTTATATAAAGGAGGATCAAATTACAAAACTTGACGGTAACATACGAGACTGTTTTTATCAACGTGGCTTTTCTCTGGACCATGAAAATTAAATTGTTACATACTTGCATTAACCAGTCAAACTCTAACCATTCAATAAACGTAAGTTTTCTAGTCTTTTGATAACATTTGCATTCATTTTGTATCATATGAAAACATACTTGTATGTACTGGTTTTGTCTTTTAAATAGCCTCTGACAAATCTGCATACAAACATCATTAGCTTATAAAGACAACATTGATAGTATATATGAAGTCATAACGAAATATTCACGATATCTTAGCATTGCAACTACAAGAAAAAAGTTATCAACCAGATCAACTGTTTATAAAAATTCACGGAGTGAGAAACGCGATGTCGTAGCACTGCAACTACAAGTTCATTAAACATATCAACCATTTTCGGGTTCAAAAGGTAAGATACGCGCAATCTCAGCATTGCAACTACAAGCACAAATTTACTAACCATATTAAGCCATATTTAGTAAACCCGGTTTTGGGCTTAATAGGGTTAAGACATAGTAAACTGAAAATCTGTTTATCTGATTAATAACTTTGTGTTTATTAATGTAAGGCTTAGAATATTAAACGGATCAGACGACATAAGGTTCACATAATGAAAGACACAAGATATACCAGCATGAAAACTACAAAGCTCATTAAACAGAAATATTAAGCAATATTTATTAACCATATAAACCTATTTTAGGTTTAATAGGGTTAAGACATAATAAACAGAATACAGTTTATCTGATTAATAAATTCGTGTTTATTAATGTAAGAATTAGAATATTAAACAAATCAGACGACAAAAGGCTCACATAGGAAAAGATACAAGATTTACTAGCATGGCAACTACAAGACAACTTTTTTAACCATATTAAGCGATATTTTTTTAACCATATTGACCGGTTTTAGGTTTAATAGGGTCAGGACATAGTAAACTGAAAATCTGTATATCTGATTAATAAATTTGTGTTTATTAATGTAAGTCTTAGAATATTAAACGGATCAGACGACATAAGGTTCATATAAGGAAAGACACAAGATGTACCAGCATGAAAACTACAAAGCTCATTAAACAGAAATATTAAGCACTATTTATTAACCATATTAACCTATTTTAGG
>JAQFXM010006563.1:0-13052 GCA_034693345.1 Entomobrya multifasciata | reverse complement strand
GGTCTTCGGCTCCTCCGATCCCCTCAAAATACTGTTACTAAGTGGATTCCCATTGTCATGTGACGTTAGCCTTAAACAATTTTTTAAACATATATACTGTATGCTTAATTTTTTCTATAAACTCACATCAGTAGTTGCCACAACAAGTAGAGGTGCACAAAGAACCGACATCACAACAGAGATCCCATTACGTATATATATCATAGTCATTTCCCGAGACGATCCCCGACTTTTTCCCCATCTCTCTTGTTCCATGTTTTTTGAATCAAACCAATCAGTGTAGATCCAGATTGCAGTATAGACACTAATCAGGATTGGTTCAAATAATCCGACCAATCGAGTTACAATCCTTCCAGAAATTTTCTCCATTTTTATTTAGTAGTGTTATTCCAACACGTTCACAGATATTTTTAGACTGAAACTCTCAGAGAAAAAGATTATCGTGAAGAAAATGAAGATTTGCAATTAGTCAGTAATTATAATTTCAAAGAACAAGGTCAAGCAGCATAATATTTTCATGAATTCGTTCTAAATTATATTTCTAGCAACTGTTTTTTAAACTTTAAGATAAGACACTAAATTAAATAAATCCAAAATATAAAATGACATGCAAGTAATGTTCATTTCTTGTTCTTTTAAATCCTCTTTAAAAAGAGGTAATGTTGTAGCATAGAAGTATGAATTTAAAGTATACGTAAATGTATGTCTTTACTATTCATATTTTAAAGCTGTGAAGTATTTTTCGTATAAGCCTGATAGTTTCGGCAAAGCAATTACGTATCTTTTATCTAACAAAGAAAATGTAATTATAACTAGAGCAGCCAGCGGTAAAATCAATATTACTCATTAATTTGGTATACCGCGAGTAAAACAACGGTTAATCTAACAATTCCGATTAAAGGTTGAGAGCAAAGATTATAATATGAAAAATATTCTATTTATCAAGGAATTGCTATATTAAGGAAGTTAAGAAATCGTCAATTTTCAGAGGATAAGGAGTTCAATGGTCCATTGTTAAATAAGCCGTTGAAACCTGGACCGATGTTTGCTGACTTTTCTCCGTACACAAACGTGTTTATTTGCCTAAACGTTGCACATTTACGAAGCATGTAACTTGGAGAAAGTTAATAATCCTGTCACGGCCTTAAGATTAAAACCACAATTTTAAATTTTAAAATTGACCGTAAACTTACACTTCATATAGGTTAATTTTGTAATGTAATTATAGATTGGTATTGTAATAAAAAAATTACCTGGTTTTCCTATCTGATTTGTCTTTGCACACATTTTAGTCTTGATTGCTACATATTTTATAATTTTAACGCTACAAGTTGAAAGTTAATTTTGTACGCTTTAAAACGGCATATATGCACTAAGTCACGAGGAAATTGTCAACTTTGCATTCGTTGCATACAAATCCAACTAGCTGAAGCTCATGTAAGAGCTTAACCACAGGTGTTGGCTATGAAGGGGGGATTTCCACTGGCATCGGTCCGGTCGGGTCATAGAAATCTGTTATGTCTGTCTGCATGTCTCAATATTATTCGCATATCACTTTCATTGCATGTATATTGCAGTTTCACTATTGCTAGCTTCGGCTGTTCAGAACAGCCGAAGCTCGCCGAACGAGTGACACTCGTTGGTGCACATTTTGACAAATAGTTGTTTCACACAACAAACCCCTTACCCTTCACAATAATTGTGTACAGTTGGAACAAAGCCCCATTGCGATTGATGCTTTTAAAAACTTTCCTGTACACATATCTTGGAAACCGAAAGAAAAACAAACCACCTCCACTTCCAAATCCTGCCATGACCATTATGAAAAATGTAAATCGATAAATATTCGACATATTTTGCTGTTTCACACAGAAAAACATTTGAAGACAAGTGAATGATTGGGTTCCATAATTTATTTAAAAAGTAGATTCTTTTAAGTATAATTGTAGGAAAACAGTTTTGAGTTAACAATATTTGAAGCTTCATTATAAAGAATACATTACTGATCGTTTTGTAATTAAAATGGAAATCAGGGAAGGGGACTATACTAAAGTGATTTATAACTTGGTATGATTCATTTAATATTTTTTTAAATACGTAACATGGTTGGAAAACAGTTTTGAAATTTTATTGTTCTGTAAACGAATAGATAAAGGAGCAACAATATAAGGAAGCTATCACCCTTTTGGAAGATCAATTAGAGCTTCATGCAAATGTAATTAAATTTTTAAACAATTCCCCTTGCATTTTTTATTACAACACTAGTGCAAAGTGCTACGTGTATGAATTAACTTGCTATTACATGAACAAATTGTTACTTTCAAACTGTCTTTTTGTAGAGTCGAGCAGCGTTGTCACTTCTTGGCTATTGCTACTTTTACTGTCAAGATTTCACAAATGCGGCGTTAGCATACGAGCGTTTGGTTTATCTGTTTCCTGGAATTGAAGAGTATCGCTTATACTATTCACAAGCTTTGTATCATGCTTGCATGTATAATGAAGCTATGGATGCGACATGTCAAGTGGAAAGCCCTGAATTTCAGGGACGGGTACGAATATTTAAATTTGGGATTCCTGGTAAATTTTTTTGTGGAATCAGTTTTAAGTATGTAAAGTTTCAAATGTTTCTAATTGGGTGACACAGATTTTAAAACTGCAAGCCGCCATAAAATATGGTGCTGATGAACTATCAGACGCCAAATCGATGGTGGATAAATGCCCCAAAGATGATCCAGACACAGAAATCAATCGTGGGTGTTTGTTATACAAAGTAAGCTAAATGACGCCAATTGCATTACAACAAACATTAAAGTTGCAAGAACTTCCAAAAAAAATATGTGAACCTTTTAATATAAAATGATATAGGAAGGACGTTATGATGAAGCTCTTCAAAGATTCACAATGGCTTCACAAGTTATCGGTTATGATCCCCACTTGTCATATAACATTGCATTGGCATATTACAGACTTCAGAACATTCCAATGGCGGCAAAGCACATTGGTAAGTTCATGCGCTTAATTGAACAATTTCATAATTATTATAAGCACATTAAATTAGACGATTTTACAAATATACAGCGGATATCATCCAAAATGAGGTTAGTCAACACCCCGAAATGGGAGTAGGGGTAACCACTGAAGGCATAGAACTACCAAGTGTTGGGAATACATTAACGTTGCATGAAACAGCCTTTATAGAAGCCTTTAATCTAAAAGCAGCCTTTGAATTCGATATTCAAAATCGTAAGATCCGAATTTTCCCTTGGTTTGTTTACAATTGCTTGAATAATATGATTTCTTATGTCGCATAAATTCCTAATAATATAGCAAAGGGTGCTCGTGAGGCGTTGACTGACATGCCGCCACGAAATGAAGAAGAATTGGATGCCATTACCTTGCACAATCAAGCTATTCTTAATATGGAAATCAATCCAACTGAAGGATTTGAAAAATTGCAGTTCTTACTATCGCAGAATCCTTTCCCACCGGAAACGTTTTGCAATTTGCTTCTGTTGTACTGCAAATATGAGTGTTTTGATTTAGCTGCAGATGTGCTTGCAGATTACGCACATTTAACGTACAAGTACCTGACTCCAGTAAATTCAAAATATTAGAATTGCATGCTTTTAAAAACTGGTATATTAATAGATTTGTTGCTAAAAAAAATACTACTTCATTGGGAAAAAATCTTGTTTTTTAGTTCATGTACGATTTCTTTGATGCGCTGATAACTCAACAAACTTCTCCTGAAGAAGCATACAAAAAATTTGACGATTTAGCAAATCGAACTGCAGAGGCCCTGAGAAAATTGACAAAACAAGTCACAGAATCAAAGTCGATGGGACAAGATGCTGTGGCTAGTAAACTTTGTAGTGAATATGATGAAATGTTGGCCAGGTTAAAATTCTTGAGGATAAAAATAATACACGTTTTTCTGTTTCATTAAGTTCAAAAGTTTCATAGTAAAAATTATGTTTTATCTCTGTAGTAAATACATTCCTGTTCTGATGGCCCAAGCAAAAATATTTTGGGACAAGGAAAACTATTCCCAAGTAGAAAAAATCTTCCGCAAATCCGTTGAATTTTGCAATGAAGTGGATGTGTGGAAACTGAATGTTGCTCATGTCATCTTTATGCAAGAAAACAAATTTCGGGAAGCAGCGAGTTTTTATGAGGCAATCGTGAAAAAGAGTTACAATCATGTAAGGAACATATAAAACTGTTTATCTCTAATGATAGTTTATACATTTGATGCAATATTTCCACTTTTGATGCTCAAGGTTATCGACGTGAGCGCCATAGTTTTGGCAAATCTCTGTGTATCATACATCATGACAGGTCAAAACGAGGAAGCTGAGGAGTTGATGAGAAAAATTGAGCGAGAGGAAGAACAAGTTGCTTTTGAAAATCCAGACCAAAAGTTGTTCCATCTTTGCATTGTGAATATGGTCATTGGTACTTTGTATTGCGCAAAGGGAAATTATGATTTTGGAATTTCAAGAATAATCAAAAGTCTTGAACCATATAACAAAAAATTGGGAACTGACACATGGTTAATAAAAAATCGCACATTTTCATGCATAAAAATGCATAAAAAGTGCATTTTTTGCATAATAAAACTACCTAACGTAATGTAACTGTAAGTATTGCTCAACGCAGTTTTTAATTTTTGAAGGTTCTATGCAAAACGATGCTTCATTTCAATGATAGAAAAGGGAATCAAACATGTGACCAACGTTCGGGAAACAGTGTATGCCGACTGCATTCAATTCTTAGAACACTGTGAAAGTAAGTTTATCATTCACTATGGTGGTTTGGTAAATGGCTGCGATTTTAGAGTACATGTATATTTTTCGTTTTTAGTGTACGGGAAAACTGTAAAAACTGTCATTGAGAATCCACTTGAAGTTTCCCCGCTGCATCTTGGAAAGAATACGGTCACTTATGAAGCCAGGCTATTGAAAGCTTTTCTGATGAGGCTTTTGGAGTAAATTGGAATCATATTAAAAATGAATTACCTTTGCTAAAAAATTTCATTTCTTCGTTGTACAAGAAGTATTTAATCTAGATGTGCATACATACATAATATATTATATGAAGTCAGACAGTGAATATTGAATAAAATGAATTTCAGACTAAAAAAAATACGAATCGTTAATTGGCTTAATTTAGAACATTTACAAAAAAGAAAACAAAGAGTATCATAATGAATATGAGATTTGTTGAAGATATTTCATCACTACTCGACGAATTTAGTGGATCGGATAATTTTTCTAATAGCCCATCTTCCCACGTTGTCCACAAGTTTCCCCAATTTCTTGGAAATCCTTCTGGATGCCTCAATCTACTGATTGTTGGAAGTGCAGTTTTGTTGAGCTCAGAAATCAAATCTAGCAGTCGTTTTACTTGTTCTGGCTCACGATCTGCAACATTCCACAACTCACAAGGGTCGTCTTCAATATGAAATAGACAAGGTGATTGTGATGGATCACAAGGAACAATATCTTCTCGCTGACGATTGCAGAATATTTGAGACTCGAGTTGAAGTTTTTCCATTTTCGTTTTATTTAATTGGAAGCCTGATTTGATAAGAGATTTTCCAGCAACGCTGTTCATAATTTTTGCAAGCAACTGGCTTGAATTGCCATTAGTTTGTCCAGACTCTCCGTGCCAATAGTTCCATTCACCTGGTCCCAAATCAAATGTCGGAGAATTTCCTAATGAAAATTGTCAAATTATATTTGATTTGCAAAAAACTAAGTTCAAAATTTTGCGAGTTTTTCTTAAAGGATGTCTACCTTGAATCAATTTCCATGACCTATCCCTTATTGCAGAGTTGTTGTAAGGACCGTCAATATTATAAAGCATTGAAGCCCGAGGAGACTCTAGGCCTTTTGTCAAAGTACTCCACAAGCTAATACCATCAAGACCCTTCAGACTGCTTGGGTTACCACCTAATGAGCATTTTAATAAATGTTGGAACTTTTTTATCTTTTAAGGTCAGCTCGAAACAAACTGAATTTTTGTATCAATTATACATTACCTGCAGCTTCATATAAAGTTGGAACCCAGTCCGCTGCATGCATGAGATCAAAAGAAACTTTGTTTTGTATCAGAGGACTCCAAATCATTGCGGCAACTCGGGTTCCTCCTTCCCATAACGTATTCTTGATCTAGATGTAGTATGTAAAGTGTTTATGCTTATCAGCCACACATGAAATTTGAGATTTTATATTTATAAAGTGTGTACCCCTCGAAGTGGCCAGTTAGATCCATAATTAAGGTCATACCCATCTGGAGCCGCTCTAAAGAATGAGTACTTGATTAAATTTAGTACAACGGATTTTTCAATAAAACTTGTTAAAATAAAATTATCATATTACCCATTGTCAGACGCAAATACTATGATTGAATTGGACAGTAGTCTACGGGAAGCCAACGCATCAATAACTTTGCCCACTGACTCGTCAACCTTGTCAACCATTGCTTGACAGATATAGAAAACCTTTTAAAATGACTATATTTGAAACTTTGCCTTTTTCCCAATTAAATAAAGAATTACCTGCGTAAACACGGCGATTTTCGTCTTCAATTGTTTCACTAAACTTTTCAATGTTTTCTGCAGGTGCTTGCAGAGGATCATAAAAATTGGCTGAATGTGGGGCCATGTGATTTAGCATTAGGAAAAGGGGTGTATTATGAGGATGATTTTCTATCAGGTTAACCGCTTCATTTGTCAATATGTCAGTTCCATAAGAGCCAAATACATTTCTTTCAACGGAATTGTTACTCCGGAAGTCGTAGCCCCAACACCAGTTACCATCTTGATCTTTTCCATCCATGGCTATATGAGAGTAATAATCCTGTTTGCCCAGCCAATAACCGAAATGTGTATCAAAACCTCTTTCCGTTGGGAGAAATTCTTTTTTTGAATGGCCCAAATGCCACTTTCCCACGAGATGATTTGTGTAACCGAGTTCTTTCAAGTAGGATGGAAGTAATTTTTCTGACAATGGAAGCCCTCCCGAAGTTGCCCCACGTACAACGTAGTGTTGTAGACCTTACACACATTGTCAAAACATTTTAATTGTTGGCAGCAGTTTCATAAACCATTTTTGTTCATTTCTTTTTGTTGAATGTGACATTGGTTATTACCTAAATGAATCGGATACTTGCCAGTCATTATAGCTCCTCTTGTACTGATCAATCAAATTAATTTTTAGTTCTGAAATCAAACGCATATAATATTTGTATAAAACCGTGCTTACGGTGTGCAAAGAGGGGACACATAGTAGCTATTCAAAATCATTCCATTTAGAGCCAAGGCATCTATGTTTGGGGTAGGAATTTGTGCCGACCCATGAAAACTGAAATCATTCCAACCCTTTTCGAGTTCAAAACCAAAAAGTGTACATAACATATTATCGAGGTACAATGCTCGTGAAAACTTCAAATTCCATTACAATTAATCCAATCAAAAGTAAGACAACATACCGCATCATCCGCTAAGATGTAAATGATGTTAGGGTGTTTCATGTGTTGGTGGTGATCATGATGATGGTATTTATGTCCATGATCTTTGTTAGAATGAGGAATATTTAGACTCATATGATGATGACTTTGTATGTGATTATGGTGTGATGATTGCGAATCCACAAGCTGTACAGCGAAGCCAAAGAAATGTACAAAGGAACAGGTTGTGATTACTATTAGAAAAACGCGTCCTTCATTTCTATTCATAATGAAGCTCACAAAAAACTGCCGATGGCTTTAGGTTGAAAACCGATTTAATTTTCACTTTTTACTTCAAAATATTCACTTTTATGCTCGATGCCTAATTATATGTTACGATACAGAGTTTTTAGAAATTCATCTGTACTTCTCAGACTCTAAATATACTCTGTGGTAATCGCACCAGGTACATCGGTTTCAAAAAGACTTTTAACCTGTGGACCTTACTTCAGATTCATTCTCAGTTTTTTTGTCGTTGGACTGGAAATAGCATTGAACTAAATACATGATTTTTAGTTTGTGATCTTATCGGTTATCCTGCTTTTGTACCCATTCATCTTACCGAGTAATTAAATCTAAACCGAATATCACCGGCTTTTTTCATGGCATGGATTCTGCATGGCTGAATCACAATTCCAGTTCTTTTGGTAAAGATAGACATGGTCCGCTGAGTTTGTTTCCATCAAAACATGTTAGCATTGATATCAAAAGGATCCTACTCTTCAAAAGTTGCGAAAAAGAAATTTCAAAGCAAAAAATGAGAGCAAGGTGGGCATTAATTGGGATCCAAAACTGATTTTACGATGCGGAACAAATTGTTAATAAGCATATAGTCATCAGCTAATTATTAGGCGCGTCACAGACAAAAGGTCGTGAAATTTTTTCCAATCTTTATTCATTTTGTCTGTCTGGAAATTATGATCATCGTGGTAGTGGTAGAGACTTCATTAGACAACGCTTCAAGCGTTAGGTGAATTGTGATGCTTTTAGGAAAATCCAGAGTTACTTCTTAATGTAAAGACCTCGTTCCAGACTTTTCAAGCAGAATGCCTACTGCCTACATTTGTTGTTCTCAGGAAGCAATTTCATATGTGTTGTAAATTGAACATTATGCCTAATCATAAGTTGAACACATCTCATGATTATCACTGATAAGCTGCCAATTCTTCTCTAAACTTCATTAAAAGTTGCTCTTGTTCAACAAAGGAAGGAAGTATGTTGTGTTACTTGTGTTAAGCAAAGTTTGTATAACTTGGGCAATTCTAAAAGAGGGGTACGCCCTCATGATGTGTTCGTCGTTCTCGTTAGCAGTTAGTAATTCTTCATTCGTGAATCACGACTTGTGAATTATCCAACAATGATGCACTGATCCATAATATTCGCAATGTAACTTAAAACATTTTCTACTTGATAACGTATGTTTATTAAATTTTTTGTTTCAACTTTTAACAATTGATTTTAAAGAATAATTCTTTTAGTTTAATATGCTTACTAGTTATTTACACATTCGATAGTTTTCAGACGGTATAAAAATAAACTTTAATGCATACATTCATTACAATCATAAACTATAATCTAATTTGTGACGAGAATATACACTAGCTTACATTCAAAATGATTCAGTCAAAAGTAATCATGACGTACTCTTTTTTAGCCCTACGACAAACATGAAAGATTACAAAACTAGGTATGAACATTTTTATTGTACTCTTTTAACAAAATGATTACTGATCATAAGCGACTGCTTGATGTTCGTGAACTTGAGACTGAAACAAATGGTCGATTTACCCAAGTCGGCGAGTTTGAGTTCCACCCTCGATTTCGATGAATTCTAAAATGATAGTCATGTTCATGATCGTCATGATAAGAATTGTGGAAATCATCTCTACGCGGTGGCGGGGATTCATTTTGATGATTTTTGCTATTTAATCGATTTAAAATACGAGAGGAAGGAGTAACTTTAGGGTAAGGGGTAGTTGGTGGTGGTAAAACAAGATTGTGTATAGCCCAATGGGATGGGTGAGACGGCCTCTTTCGTTGATTGTCAGAAAAGCCCTTAAATCAAATGTTAGCAAAGTAAAGAATTTAGAATTTTTTTCTTCTACAAATGTGCATAAACTGGAAAAAAGAGTGTGCAAACATAATTAAAATTTAGCACTGTGCAAAATCACACTTGACATTCGTGCTTGCTTCATATTAGGGTGTATTAGGGATCTTTTGACACACGTGCTAATTGTGCTTGTGGAAAAAGTGTAACCGAAATGCGGGGCCCATTGTGCAATCAGTGCAAGTGCAAAAAAGAAAAAGCGTGTGCAGGTGCATATTTTTATTTTTCAGTTGTTAATGACTCAAATTATCTTTTTTCTGGGAACAAAATATAAAGCAAAAGTATTTTTACATATGTCAGGTTAAATAAAATTACAAAAACATCAAAGTCTTCGATTTTTGTTATGCTGGGTTTTTTACGACTTAAGATTATCTGTTATCTCTGGAGTTAAAACGCTAGATTGCATATACTCAAATAAAATACTGATAAGCTAACCTGAACTTGTACTCAAGTGAACATAGTAATAACAAAAAATACTGTCATAAAATTTCATTTCAAAGATAATTACATACATTACATTATTCCTCGCAATCAAGTTCGCTTGTGCAATGCGATGAAGACGTTTCATACATCGGCACGAGTTCTACTTCTACTCCTAAGGCTATATTTGTATCTAATTTTATAAATATAGTGTACCTTGTACATTCAATAAATTTTCATTAGATGCTAGAACTTTTCCCATCTCCGTTTACATATTATCCAAAGAAATCTATATCATAAATGTGAAATGTCATTTTTTTTAAACATACAACAATAAAGGTTAAAATTGGTTTCATTGTGATTTCATGCCATGCCATGCGCTTCATTAGTCTTTTTTCACTCTTATTAGTTCGTCATCTTGCATTAATCATTCACATTCAGCATTATACCTTGCATGCACAAAAAATATTTATCATTTCCTCATTTTTGACAAATTAGAAAATCATTGCACACTGTACGTTATGCAACGAACACAGCACAATGATTATTCTCCCCAAAACCTGTGTAACTGTGTATTGCGTATCAGCATAATTGCATAAAAATATTTGCGGAACGACTTAGAATAAACTGTGTATCATATAATCAGCTGTTATGATTTGTGACTAATTCAAAAAATAAAAAACTTTCAAAAATTCAATAAATGGCAACAAAGTTTACAAAAACAGTACTGGAGTGCATGACAACCAAGCTCCGAGCCGTTGTGTCCGTGTATATGCAAACAAACATGCCTCAGAGTAGTATAAAGATATGAGGCTTGCGTAAACCAGCTCAACCAATCAGAAGCCAGAATAAATATGCAGCTCATACAATATGAGGGGTATAAATTATGAGGGCAATATGAGCCCCCTCATAAGATTGTGTGGAGAATCCCTATTGATTCGTATATAAACCGTATACTTACACGTGTGTCTACCCTTTTCTCCATATACTTTTAATAATGTTCTTTATATTCACAACTTTCTTTATATAACCGTTACGCGCACCATAACGTTTGCACAAGTACGGTTAAGAGGTTATGGTAGGCATATATATTTGTGTTTTCTTCCCTATTTTTTACTTGCGAGTTTACGGGTCGCGTTTACATTTCCTTCTCAAACATTTTGTTGCAGAAGTAAAATATTTCGTGATGCTGCCGGTTATATGAGACATGACACAGCATAGCACAAATACAAAGTCTGCAGCATTTAACACAGCTATTAATGGAAGGCGAGACAATGGCTACATCAACCAAATAACCTCCAAATTCCTTCAGGCAATGGCCTTGTGTAGAATAAAGCAGTATTCGTAATAGAATACATCAGAACCGGAGACTATGAAACAAAAGAATGCATATTGTCAGAGACAAATTGCATACGCATTGCTGAAAGTTATTTTCTCAAAAACGACTATAAATGGCTAAATGACGTAAGGAATCACGTCATCATGAAACCATTAAATTTTAAACTTAAAATTTCGGTCTGACCAGCTTGTACAACAGTGTATGAGGGAACGTACTATCTTTACTCACTAGTGCTATATATCAAGTTTCATATTAGGCAATTTAAGACGTGCAAAAGTAGCAACATTTACTTTCACCTCTTTACAATTTCACTAGATGTGAAATAAAGATATAAAAATTGTAAAGGGAGGGAATTTTTATTTAAGAGTGTGTACGCATTTTACAAACCATTTAAATATTCTCTTGAACGCTTTTTTATTCAATACTAAAACATCCGAAGCTCCCAAAAATGTAATGTTTACAGTAACAAAACACACCACAATCACCATAAATGCTTCGCTGTTGTATTTACAGTACAAACATATATCTTGTGTAGTGCATCTGCATTTTTTGGTTTGCACAACATGAAGCCTATCATTATTACGTAGTGGGGACGAAATTTCAAGTGTTTTTACACACTCAACGCACCCCACACTTATGATCATGGCAAAACATATTTCTCACTAAATTTGACTGCTTTATTATTATCATATATCTTCTTTTCGCTTTTTTTCTATTTATCTGAATACTACACAAAACACACACCCCCGCTGATAGGATCCATCATTTTAGTATTAACGCTTATGAGTCTCCATACGAGGGCTTGCTGTACACTGTACACATTTCTCTTTTGTCCCAATACACAAGATGGTTCATATCATAAGCACCAGCACATTTTTTTGCCTTTTCTCCAATGCCATTCATCTTTTCATATTTTTTATCTTGTGACGCGAGTGACTATTCGAGGGGAATGAGGTTGGTGAACTGAAAGACCTTTGGAAACGCTCTATCGACTTGCGGGTGGATAGTATTGAAACTTTTATTTCATAAAAAGAGATCTACCGAACAGCTTGAAGCAAAAAAGGAGAGAGCACCGTGTCGTACCGTATCGTTACGGACCAATCTAATATAAATAAACCTCATAAACTCGTGCATTCACATGAATAAACACTCTTTTGTTTGTTTCAAGAACATTTGACTCTTTATATTAGATTCACATACCATATCATTTGTGCAAATGATTTGGTTGCGTGAATAAAAATATTGCTCCTTTTTTCAATGGGCAAATTTAAGTGGTTTGTTCTTGTGTCATTTATTTTAAGATGCGCAACCATTCGAAATAATATTATATGAGCTTATCATAATATCTTAGCTGAATATTAAACTTTCTATGACTGCCTATCTCATACAGTTTTTGAAATGGAGTAAAATGTCTGCAAAGACTCCAGCGACATGTTTTCTGAGAAATGCTCTATATTTTTCTGTCTGTATTTAACTAACCTATAAGTGATTTTCAAGCTGAATGGAATCCTTTTGTAATGTCGCCTCGTGTAAAATTTTTCCCTTTAGCATTTATATGTTTGCTTCTGTCAATCTAGTTCTGATAATATAACTGTTTAAATAAACCCGCTGTAATAGCGACCATAATGACGCCGCTGCGATGATAATATTGCGACAAATGACATTGATTGATGA
>JAQFXM010006562.1:0-13053 GCA_034693345.1 Entomobrya multifasciata | reverse complement strand
AGGTTGAAAGCCATGGTTAAAAGCCGGGTAATATGGACTTTGGCCTTTATGGGTTTTAACGGGTAGCCATGCCTGGCTTCTATCGTTGTCAATTGTCAACACGTTGATAATTTCCTAAATTTTCCAAACTTCACGAACAAGAAATATCTATAATCAACTGTGATTTTAATTCGTCGAAATCAATTTGCACACGCACAAGAAAAAATGTTGTTTTTGTTGGAGTTCTAATTCAAGGAAGCTTTTCAGTTTTGTTAAATAAGAACAAAGAATTCGAACACGTAATCATAATGCACGACAATCAGCACTACATTCTCCACTTAATTTTTACTGCACGTAATTCTAGCAGCATTACGAGAGCGCAAATTATGAGCATTGGTTATGGGTGGCAATTAGGTACCGAGACAGATTTGATATATTTTTGAAGATTCATTTTTTCACCGAATCACATTTTCTAATTATGCATCGTGACATTTTTTTGTACATTTCTACTACTTTATTCGGTAGTGCATAGCCATTTGCATCCATATATGTGCACCCTTATTAATGACGCTACAAAATGCGGAAGTAAGCGGAAGATGCATGTAGAAAATTTGTAAACATTTTTTCTATAATAATAAGCATTTTGTTGGATGTGGATGACTAATACGAATACGTAATATATTGTCATTAACTCGTATTCTCTTCGCTGAGTTTTGTTACTTAACTGAAAATTGTTGTATAATGTGCGCTGCTCTTATGATTCTATAATACTAATGATTGCGCTACAGGTATAAAAACGCTACCACAATCAGCGATCACTAACTATAATATAAAGTTTACCATATATATGATGCACCCAATTACTTTACACACTGCACTTTAAAAATCACTTTATGGAAGATGCTAGCCATGATAATGATGATACGGAGGAAGGAAGGAAACCACTTCCCATCTTTCATTTGGCATCTTTTACCATTTCTATTTTTTCGAATGCAACAGTGAAATAAGAAGTACTTGAACGAGATAATAGTGGAGTGGTCCACAATAAATAGACAATTTTTTAAAGGTACAAAAAACTTCGCGTGTGCTGTCGCGTATTCTCAATCTCAAATCATGCATTCATTCGCGTGCGAAATCTTAATATAAATGCATACGTGCAAAAACTAATCATCATAAATGAACGAAATGTTCTGCTAAGTTAAAATCTACCATGTTATTTAATAGAATGGTACTAGCTTCGGGAAATACATTTATTGTCGAAAATTATCAAGCTATCAACAAGCTGATTTGGTATAATTTGTATTCTACATCATCAGCACACTTCAATTTACACTAGAAAAAGTAGATTCAAAGGAGGGCGAAGGTTGGGTTGGGGAATATTGTTTATACCTTTTACTTATAACTTATACAATGTGCAATTCTTCTTAATCAAATCAATCATATATTAATGCATATGAAGACAGATACATTTGAAATGGCACAACTCATCCCAATCGTTTTCGTTATTATCTTGTTTTGTGAGATACGTCCACTTTAAAAAATGAATTGTGTAGTTTCCTGTCTTGTCTATAGGTTGCAGTTGTACTTCCTGCTATGATCAAGTTTTCAAATTGTTCATTTTTCAATATATCGTGCTGCGAATTCATTTAAAAGTACAAAAGGATTTTTTCACGAATATAATCTTACTTTATAATTTAAGATGTCATTATCATATCTTAATCATTTTTTTACGTTAATGAAAATATCGCGAACCTGCTACGCCTTCTTTGAAACGGGAAGAAATTAAAGTGCATATATTGCATTTAATTACAGCAGATGCATTTTCCTTAATTACTGATGTTTGAATGACGTCATACTAGTTATTAGTTATCACAACTAACTCTTTTATATTATTTCAAATCCCATTAAGGGAGCTCTTTGCATTAGGTGGAATATAAGGGGTTTCTTTACTGATAATTAAAATTTACTTGAGTTGGAAAAATACTAAGAATGAAACAAAAAATAGTGAACTTTATAGCAGTTGCACATTTCGTGATAAATATGACATAAGGCGAGAACAACAAACGGATAAACATAAACAATGGACAATTCTTTTTCAAAAACGCAATCTCTTAATGTTCTTGTTTTAGTTGTAATCTTTTTAAAATACTGCCAATTAATGAAGTTAACATCTTTTCTAATGATGCTAATTTCTCCAACAATGAAAAAAGTTTGTTGCATAATAACAACAACTCATTGCTGTAATGCTAAACAATTTAGAACGCGAACGGTAGCATCCATAAATCTTTTTGTGTATGTAGTTTTTTAAAAAAAGTGCAAAAATGCAAATACAATTTCTGCGAGTACTATTAAACTTCAATGTAGAAGTCATTATTCATTATACATTAAAGGTTTGAATACATTTTTATCTGCTGTGCAAAAATTTTGACGAACGAGCCTTCCGAACGAATTATACAAGGGTTTGTACAAACTTGAATATGGTTTTCATCGTCTTCACTAATACTATTTTAAATTCATATATCCAAATACCTTACATTACATTAAATATAGTGCTCGTACATATATAAAGGGACTTTAAAACGATTTTTAGCATCCATTTTACAATATTATGAGAAGCGAAATACATTACAAACCGTGATAATAAAAATAAATGCAACAAAGTTTTGGGATAACGGAAGTGCGTAAATCGGAACCCTTTTTATTTCAAAAAGCGTCCCTTCACATTGATCTTGTTTGCTTTAAGGGTTCTTCTTGATCTTCACCAATTTCAATTCGGACTAATGCATATTGAGTCCATGCAAAAAACTTTGTTCCTAGATCCTTTGACTTTGGCCATTTCAGTTGCAAACTTCTCAATACTCTCACTCTCGTTTTGTAGCTTTGCTTGCTTACTCAGTCAAACTCAACCAACGACTGACGTCGTCGTCGATTTTTCGACTCTCTGAGTGAGGCACTCTCATAAGAGAAAACTCTTGTCAAAATAGTAAATGGTAATAGTCACAATACCAGCATGCATAGAGCTACAAAAATGGCTCAACTATAATGCATAATAATAACATCAGCAGCATCAGTGATTTCACTTTCAAATAGAAATTCGCCATATCTCTCCACTTTACTTCAATGTCTGTCTATGTATTTATATATGCTGGGCATTAGGTACACGTAATTTTTCTTGTGGCCTGCCTGCCTACACGTTTAACAATGCAAACCTACCACATCTATCTATTTGCATAGAAATGGCAAATATAGTAAGGTGAAGGTAGAAGTTTTCGTTAGTTGATTCTTGTAATGATGCTCAGCTTGGCACAATCACCAGGTAGGCATGTGAGAAGTAACGTAATAGTTCATACGCAATAATTTAAAAAATAATATCTACGACTCTTATGAGTGGATTAGCACAAATTAGTGATTAAGATAAAGACAATAGACAATACAAATAATTAATAGATTTACAATAATTTATTCTATTCTCAAAATTTAAGTACTTTGTACCTTGATATTTTGGATCAAGATTTGTTCAAAGATAAATACCAAGATTTAAGTCGTTCAACTATCCTTTAATCAACAATAGGTAGATTTATGATAGGATCCTTTTTTAAACATTATAGCGAGCCAAATGCTCCTGGTATTCCGTCTGTCGTTTTATATTGATGGGAGATTATAATTTTTGTTACAGAGATTGTCTGAGGTGATGTAAAAATATTTTTTATGATAGTTTTGATTTATCATCAAATTAGACAAAAGTATAAATTTTCCCATTTTAAAGCTAAATTGAGAAGGTGTACAGAACTCAGAGATGAGATAAATGACTTAATGCAACCTACATAAGCAATCACTTTTACTGTTTACACAGGTAGGTGACAGCCGACAGGAGACATTTCACATTGATACGTGATTCGATTTATTATGTAATTGCACACTGAATCCGAGGAGGAAGTAAATACATTTGTTTGCTTTTGCTAGACAATAGGAAAGAAATATCAAAGGACCATAAAAATCATAACCATTTTCTTATATAATATGTAGGTATTTATATGTATATTAATGTTGCGGAAAAATATATATTGTATAATTTGTAATTTGATTTAAAAACTTGTATACTTACTACATATCTACTAAAAAAGTCTATAATGAAAGCGTAGTAATTAAAGTCATTTGACAAGTTCCTGTATAAAGATCCTTTGTTAGAGGCGTGTATAAGTGTAACAGTGTGTGTGCGAGCCGCGTAATTACTTTACTTGCTACTGACTTTGATGTGGTAGACACGGAAGGAAATGGTCTAATAGGCAAGCAATGCCAATGTTATATTTGAGCTTTTATGCAATAGGCACGGGTACATTTTTTATGTTTGAGATGAATGCTAATTGAATTTCTAAAATGTTTTTTTGGTTCCTACAATTCCCATTCTAAAAATTCTTGTTTGGCTTGGATTATCGTAGTACAATATGAGTATGAATGTCAATAAAAATTCTTGTTGTTCGCTTGGGCTTTTTTGAGTATGCATTTTCTAGAGATGCAGTTTGGCTTGACTTGGCTTTTGCTATGCATGCAGTTACACAGCAAGTAAATTGTGTTTTTTTGTAATTTTGATGTGGCTAAATTTCATGTTGCGTTACATCACATTGCATGGCAATCATTGTTATTAGTTTTGACATGATATAAAAAATGGATAACGGAAAAAAATATGTTATGTAACTCTTATCCAACTTCCGATTTTCTATTAGCTTTGCCAATGTGTGAGTTATGACTAATGACCTTCTATAAATACAATGTCTATACTATTAACTTGAATTAAACAAAAAAAAACCTTTGAAAAAAAATTTCTTATTGACAATAAAGTTTCTGCTAGAATACACTCAAAAATAAAATGTTCAATATTATAATCTGATTGTGCCACTAGACAAATATACCTAATATGTACGCTCGTCTATACAAAAAACATATTTGGTTGAAAAAGATTCATTTGAAATTGTGTTGTGTCGGCTTGAAATGAAAAGCCAAATGTACTCCATGATTTCAAAATGGTATCGAGTTACACGGGCCACATAGTTTGTAGTTGTTCTTCCTTTATTTTTACTTTTCACATTTCAAAAGCTTTAAAATATAGTGTATTGAATCGCTTGCTTCCTTTGCGAAAACAATGCGCAGACAGAGAATTTATGCATATTTACAATCGATTTCCGTCAAAAAATCCCCATTGAATGTTACTTCTAAACTGAATATGTATCGGAAATCATTAATAAAAAGGCTCACATAAAATATTTAGGTGGTGTATGTACATATATTGATATCTTCACAAAAAGTTTAAATATGGCTGCACGTTGATGGTGTGACGGTGACTGGGTTGGACTGGGTACGCTTTTATATGGTATTTGGTTTGGAGGCCATGGTGTGCAACGTGAAAGCTTTTTCCGGATCTAGAATTCGGAAGAACAAAGTAAACTATTCTTCAAGGCTGATACAACTACAGAACTGGATCATTATATGAACAGAACAAGTCGTGATTCTGATTACATAAGTCAGGTACCTAAGACGCAACATAAGTGCATGCAGCAACTCTTGTCTCTTCAACAATGAACTTTGTAGTCAGACAACAATTCGATGCCAACAAAAAGTTACGAAATGTTCCACCAGAGGGGTTAAAAGTATATGAATGAATGAATAAATTAAACGTATTCTTGCCTTGCATTGTTATTGTTACATGAGGCTACAAACTTTATTTTTGTTTAAGATTTAACCATTTAATGATTTTCCGATTGATTGTAGGTGTTAAATCACAAAAATATATTACATTATCTATTTGTATATATTAGTCATTGCGCGTTGGTTCATTAACTTTTTACAATAAAGTTCTTGAGAAGGAACCTTGTTGCTTCGTATCAGATCTTTTTTCTTTAAGTTTAATTAGGACAAATGGAAAAGTTTTATATGGAAGTTATGTGCTATGCTACCCCACTGATATTTCGTTTATAATATAAAGTTATGTAGTTTGAATGTCATTTTTCTCTCCTCTTTCAAGTAGAAAACACAAATTTGTCATAAAAACGATAACGATACTGAATCTTATCCCAACATTGACATTTTTAGATCAACACAGACAAGATTGTTTGAAAAAGCGAATAGTTTTTTTCTATTATACTAGCTAGCTAGCTATAGCTATTTCTTTAATTATCAGAAATAACAAACTGTTTAGTTCATTTTAAAGCCAAAATTTTAAAGACCACGACTGGAATCCTCTTAAAATCTTTCTCTGGGTTACAAAACTACAAATAAAAGCGGAAAGTTTATAATGAATTTGAGAAAGAGTTTTCATGTTTGTTTGAAGAGATGCAAGTTGATTTGAAAGTAGTCCTCCAGAAGTTGTAAGCAAGAGCCTATTAAGTTGACCGTGGGAACGTGACATATACAAAGCTAAGTGCATCGGACTTACAACTTTCAGACTCATATACTGTTTAATGACTTGATAAAAGCAAAATTGTAGTTTGCCTGAAAGTTTGCAAATGGAGAATTGAATTGGAGATAATTCTGTTGTTGTGAACTTTTAAATGCTTATATTGTATATTTTATGCATATTATGCAACGAAGTTGTAATTCTTATATGTACTTCTATTCGACAAAGGTTCTGGTTCCGTAAACAATTTAAGAGGAAGGGAGATGCTTTTTGGAGGCGCAGCCCTTTAAAATGAGGAAGTGAATGAGTAATGCATCCTCAGAATCTAAATACAACTAACTCATCATTTACACCATCTTTAATTGAGCAACAATGAAAAATATTCTGCATTGTTCAATAATGCTTTCAAGCTCACTCTAGTAGTTAAATTGGAAAATAACAAGGAACGCATTGTTACAAAAGCCACAGATGCGATATCTGACGGCTTCATCACTTACCTAGAATATTGAAAGCACACGGTCACACAACTTCAACAATGTGTATGTTAACGTTAATGCCAATTTTTACCTAGTACTTCTGTCTTTGCCTTATTTGTTATTAAACTATGTATGTTCATCCTAATCACGAAAGGTGTTTTACTTTTCTACTTTGCTTTGTTGATTTTTGTAAGGTTGATGTGGGCAAAAGTAATGGTGAATACATATGCAAAGCACTTTAACATGCAGTTAGCTAAATACATGATTGTTCTATTACATCAGGGTAATGGGTTATGTCGTTATATTCTGTTAGACAGTTCAGTGGCATGGACTCATAGATGCTGTATGTGAAATATGCGTGCATCAATAAATAATTTTCATACAGCCACAGCTCAAACCCAGTTTCATCTATACTTCACTTCACCTAAATAGCCAATATGTAAAAGTAATTTGACAGAAAAGATACTATCAGACTATTTTTTATTTATTAATATCTATCAAGCAAATATCCTCTTATAAAGAAAAATACTACATATTATATTCCAAAAGGTACTTGATTTGTATGCACATTTTATTCTATAGGATGAAAAATAAAACCGCAAACAATGGAAATGCTTTTCTCTAATAGCGAAACATTCCGAAAAGCCACATGAATGCTTGTAGAAATATTATGTACGCCTTTTCAACAAGAAACCCATTCAAACCATAACACAACTCATTCCATTCCCTTACTACAATTTAGATATTGAGTTGCTGGAAAAGTCACATTTTTATGTGTTCCACAGGGAAAAAATTGCGATGCATATGAACTTGAATCTTGCATTGTGTTCAAGAGTGGTGTATAGGTAACTGCAATGGTGATTGAACTGTAACCGCAAACGGATGGCCTTTCCAGAGGTTGATATGAGAGCTTGAACATTATATTGAAGTTTCTACATAATAACAACTAACAACCGATTACATGATGGGACCACAACAAGCCAAACTAACAAGGGATCCATTAATATTAGTACTTCAACTTCGTAAAAAGAAACATGCGTAAGTTTGTGTAATAAAAAAAAAGTCTTAAAAATTATAAATTAGGAACATGTCCTTCCAACTGAAAGTTATAGTAAGTTCAGAAACAAAGGTAATTTTTTCACGTACATTCTTCTCCCTTGCCAATTGAAAAATTGATGCAGAAATACAAAATGCTCTGCAAAGTTTAAGCTGCAAACTGTGCGACGATCAACGGCTTCTCTCTTTTTCAGTCGGCAGTCCTTTGTCCGTCGTGATTGTTCTTTGAGAAAACAGAACATTGAAACATTGAAACTAAAGACTAAAACTAAAACTTTATATCCTGTCATGTTTCCATACTGCTTCATATTTAATGATTGCAAAAAAGCGATTTTCAGCTGAACATGATTCCATTTTATCTCACATGAAAGCATGTTCTATTTTCTTTTGAATGTATATCGTTTCCCTGTTTGATAATGATTTGTATTGGCTTTGCTTTCTTGGCAGATAAGAAATAATTTTCGCTTTCTTTAAATGACACTTGCTCGAGAATTTGCAAGTATCTCGTATATTTCTATTTCTCCAAAGTTTTATGTATATTTCCACACTCCAAACTGAAGCGCAATTCTTCTCTTTTGGTCTTCCGGTGAATTACAATGCACATAAAATAGCAGGCTGTATTGCTTCCGTGATGGCATTACAATAACTTGCACAACCGCTAGTTGTGGCACTATGGCTATGAAAAGCTCATCAAAATTCTCTATACCTATTTCTACAAACTGTTTTTTAGCTTTTGCATTGCATTATTCCCGCTGTCCCCAGAAGAAATCCGAGGACTACAAAGAATCTCTTATTCTATACTTTACATTGAAAGATGGTCATGTCGTGTGAAACGTGCCTTTGGTTCGTGATGCGATCATAAATGTAAAATTGTTAAGTAAAATAATATGACACTGATACATATTTACATGTCTGTTACACGAAATTGGTGATTTAATTGCACTTTTATTAAAACTGCCATCAACCAACCGAGCCGCTACAACATAACAGTGGTTGTTCTTTTAAACAATACAATAGCATAATGGACTTTTAGCGAAAAATTAACCCATTTCCTCCTAATTCTACAATGTAAATATGTTGTGCGTGTTTAGTTTACTTAAAGTTGTGTCACCATATGCCACTTTGCCATATTTGTTTATTTTAGTGACGGAGGAAAATCTGTAACTTATAAAAGGATGGTAGCATCTTTCTAAATGAATTAGAGTACTTATGTGCAAAAGCAACACAAGAAAGCAAAAATATATAGATAGCATGTTATACTCAAGACGTGAGAGAAAAGAAGAAATGGTCTTCAAACTTCATTGGAATATATATTGTCGAGAATTGAATAGAGTGAATGTTTTAATGCATGTTAGAGAATATCTAAAGCATGTCTTGTTCCTTTTAGCAAATACACAACTACGCGAAAAACTAAGAAACGGGCACTTTTCTTTGTACTTTGAAGATTCAAGAATGGAGGGAGGAACACTAGGAAAAAAATCATCATAAAATAGTGATGGTGGGTAGTTACCAAGAAAATATTCAAAAGTAAAACCACCACCTATCTTGCTTTTCGTCTCCGTTATTCTTTCAGCAAAAATTGTGCTTGATTGTGTTTTGTACGTTTTTTATAAGGACTGTACCTCCGAAAATCATTTCCTTCCTTGCACAAACACAACATGATGTATACTTAAAAGCATGCATTTGCTTTCAAGCTGGCAGCAAAAATCCTTTAGCTGTCATCTGTCCTAACACTCAATTTTATCTTCTGTTTATTTGAAAACTTAACAATATTCCTATTTTATTCTAGACCAATGCAATGCTTTTATTATTGGGATATTTATTTCCTGTAGTTGAACTTTAATAGACACTAGACACATTAGCTTTGACATGTGACATTTTGTGCTTTTAACCGTGTGCAATTCCTTCTATGAACATATTTGCCTTTTAAACAATAATATTTTCTACTGAAGTCCAAAACTGAGGTTTGTTTGCAATAAAATTTACATGGAATTCATAGAGAATCAATAGACTACAAAGTGGAACACATTTTTATCACTTTTACATTTTATTTCTTTATGCAAAATATTTTTTATAAACCTGCACCTTACTTCGTTTTACATAACAATAAAAACATGGTTCTCATAAAATGGCAATTCAAAAAAGCCCAGCCTTTTACCCTTTTAGATGTATGCATTTGCCTTTGCATTGCATATCCCAGGATTTCGCAGATAAGGTTTCTCGCTTGGTTTGAAAGCATTATCATGATTCTTGATAATTTGCCTGGCTTCTTATTTTTCTTTTTTTACTCACACATTTTATGTTGGAGATGCATGAGATCCGCACTTTTTCCAACAACCAAATTTGAAAAACGCTTTATTTCCCCGGTACGTTTGCTATTTTATATTCAATATTCTGCTTTAAAAGTTAATTTATGGAATTTCTTCGTTTTGCGGTGGTGCGATTTTAGTGGTGGGTCGTTCAGTTCGTTTGCACATTTCATTGCGTATGTACAGCATGCAAAGATAATCAAAAAATAGTCAAGTTAAATAGCCACGCCACACTACAATGGGCTTCGTACAACAATATAAAATATTAATAGCCAGTCATATACATAAGCTCATCTACGCATGATGCTTCAGTCAGAGGGTACATGCAAGCAGACGTGTAAAAATAGGCGTGTTGTATAGGTAATTGCGTGACGGAATCTTTTGCATAGGATGGGAATAGATGTAAGTAGGTATATATTTTTATACACCGAAAACCAAGCCAAACGAATGAAGAAACGCTGAAAGAAAGTGAGAGCGTTTTGTATAAAATAAGAAGAGGTGGAACAATATTCAATGAAAAAAACATTATCTTGAAGCATCAAGACCGACAAAATGTTTCTTGCTAAATACTGCAGTCACATAGTCTAATAGGCTTCTTTGGTCCTCCTTTCCTCTTGTTGCATGTAGCTTTTTTCAGTTCAGTCAGGCAAACATACACATAAATTACATTGTACTGTACAGACGTACAATTCAAATTTGTGATTAATGTCAGTATTACAACGGTAATACGGTTTTAACAGTGCAAAACCATTCTGCCCGGGCAAACAGATAATAAATTTGTACCTTGGTACTGTACTGTATTGTACATCAAGTTTAATGACTACAATAACGTGAAAGGTTGGTTGGACGATTTCCTGAAATAGTAACAAGTATATAATAGGCAGAGATAACGGTTTAGTCAATTTTAATTAGTAATTTTTGTCCTTCGTAAAGGCATTTATGACAGGGTGCAAACGCATTTACCATGTATGCAAATTTTAAAATACTAACATGGAAAGTACAGTTATGATTTTAAAACCCTTTTTACAAGAACAAAGGATTCGTTTAAGAGAATCGTAGTTTAAAAAAATTCTATGTATACTATGCTGACAATCATAGTCATTATGAATTTGATGGCTAGTCTTGCTTGCTTCTACAGCATCACTAATTTTTTGTTGTATATTGGCAGGCCTTTATATCGAAATTGTGTATCCCCGCACAAATTGGCATGATTTAAATCTTTTCTCGATGCGTTATGTGCATCTTTTATGAATTCCAAACTCACATACGACAAGTTCTTTTTGAAAGGATTCAAGGAGAAAAGTACATGGAACTTCTGATTGCTCTTTAAATTGCCAGACTACATTATTCAATTAGGCAAGTTGACAACATGCGCCCATTAGATTTGCATGAATGTCTTTGGCGTTCGATCTATGTGTTTTCCTTCATTAACAAAATACAAGAACGGAAATGCCGAACAGGACATTGGTAATAATGTGTAGCTCTCATAATCAAAATTTAATTTATCATAAAAAACCCATAACTTGACAGACAGATCGACATGTGATACTTGTTTCTTGGGACGATATAGTATTTTTAGAACCGCAAGATACAAGTACAAGTACGATACAGCACAGCCTACTTACTACATGCATAAAACAAAACTAATATCTAAATAGGCCCGAGGTGCGTTCTAGTGGAAGTGGAGGGACTGGATCGAGATAAATGGAATATTAAGATTATCATTTCCTAAAATTGAGATGGGAGTAATTTCAAACAAATCATGCTTTCTCTGCCTTCTTATACTTATACTTATGTAGTAAAACGATGCTTGATGTAGGAAAGCATATTCCTTTTTCAAACTTAAAATTCCTCATTTTTATGATACGTGATACATTACACTACATAGGCGACATTTCTAACACAAACTAAAAAAATCGACGAATTATTGTGTACTGTTGTGCGTAAAAATATTTGTAATCGTCATAAGTATGATAATGATGTCCTGTGTAGGTAGACTTTGAAACTTGCATGATTTTTCACGGTTATATCCAAAAAGTGGTTACAGCTTTTTTCTACGTCTCTAACAATTCGATGAATCATAAATGATGAAATGTTTTCCCGTTCGCCTAAATATAGCCAATCACCGTCATTTCTGCTTGACTGAACGAATGATAACCAATCTAATCTAATCAGTAATCAGCGGTCCAGCTCCAGCTAATTCTATAAAATGATAAAAAGATTCTTCTATGATACAAAGTTTCAGCATAGAACCCGGGTCGGGTCTATATGGACATGTTCCATCGTTTGCAAAAGATTCTATCGCCAGCATTTGAAATGCTATACGCTATGCTAGATAAAGACTTGATTACAAATTGCAATAAATTAGGATACTGATTAATGATGCTAATGCTAAATGACTGAAAATCCAATAATGTTTCCATACAACATCCATAAATTATGTTTCACCTAAATAATTAGAGAGTCTGATCACCCACACATCCAATTTACTCTCAAAATTTCACGCAATACTTTACAAATATTTTGAGTCTGGACCACCAGCATGCAGCAGCAGAAAGCTGAATCATAACATCGACATGATCAATATTCGTCATTTGCGTCTGAAGTGATTAAATTGGTCATAAACATTTCAAATTCTAGGAAGTAATTCTAAGTGAATTTGTGTGTTATTATTAATGATGCGATTATTCCCTCAACTCACACGATACAATCAGTCATTTTGTATGTATAATATCTAGATATTCTATGACCGTTTTAGTACGCATTTGGTTACAATTTGTTGATTCATATTATTTTCACTAAAAGGTATCAATGAGATTGAGTAAAATGTGATTATGTGATA
>JAQFXM010006561.1:0-13056 GCA_034693345.1 Entomobrya multifasciata | reverse complement strand
AGTGATGCACCAGCAAAGCGCACAGAAGAAACTTTTCCACTTAAACTTTGCAAGTTGTGGCAATTGCCAACCCGATTGAAATAGTATTCCACTTCTGAGTTTCCATCGGGGTTAAAACCTTTGTCCTCGTAAAGTATCCAGCTAAAAGAAATAATATAATTGTCAAAATTTGATTACCACTGCTAATCGGGATTCAACGATTTTGATGCCGAAATACATTAGAAAATTGTATAAGCCTTACATTCCTGTGGCGCAGATTGAACGAGCCTTTTCATCAAAATTGTAGTCAGCCAAATTTTTTGCATTTGTTCCTCGACGTTCGAAATAAATTCCAGTTTCGTCTGGTCCAGAATACAAAATCAATTCTTGTGGTTTGGCTATTGATGTACCAAAAAGGACAAACAATGCCAAACACTGAGTACATAACAGCTTAATTTCCATTTAGACAAATTCTCAATATTTTTATCTTTCGAATATCAAAACGTTCAGGTAAACGATATTAAGAATGTTTTTCTATTCGTTCCGATAGAATGCCAAAGAGTGAATGATAAGTAGCCTGAATTTGTCTTTATGTTAACTCCATTTACCTACATTTATCATGGTAATACATGTATTTAAAATACAGGATTAATAGTTGGGCCACAACTTCCAATTGTAGGCTGCCCTTCAGATTTCAAAGGGCGTATTTTAAGTTTGTATATGGATAATTGAAATGCACGGCGCGTATGACAGCGGTAGCTTGTGGCTTTTAGGTCAGGTACCTAATAAGTGTGACGGAGTGTTACGGACAGACTGCAGCCGACGTTTAATGTCATTTACAGTAAAATAAAACATTATGGAATGGAGACTAGACAGGTTACTGAATTAGCGTTTTGGGATTGATAAATAGGTATTATGTTAATACACCAAATGCGTGTATTTTTCTTACATGAGATTGAAAATATGTTAAATGCACGTTTACTTGTATCATTCGTTTAAGAAAGTCGGGTTTTAGCTTGAATAATCGTTTACTTATGGGAAAACATAGGAAACCTAATGTGGTAAAGTTTCATGAAGTAAAAATATGAATGCTCTCTTTATCAAGAAAATATTTTTTTCTTAAACTTCCAAACGTTTTACCTGTTTTAGTGTTAAATATTTTGAGCATTGAGGTTTACAAAACAATTTATGGACCATACGTACAAACGTTAAACTGAAAAGGCATGTGAACTTTTACCAAATTTACCAACGCTTACTATTATTCATAAATTTGATCATGCTACAATCGTAAGTATTGAGCTGTAATTAATAAACAGTAGGCCTAAACCACAGCTCTCTGGAAATAGTGCTTTCACGTCATTTCAACCATTATGTACTTAATGTACTACGATAGGTTTGATTTTGTAAACCGTTGAAATATAATTTGCAATTAAGTCTGAAATGATACGAAACATATCATGCATACAAATTCAGTTAAATGTAGCCAACAAAACCTTACAAACGTAATAAATTTAGTTTTTACAATGATGTTTCAATGAAGTTGTATTTAGTTCATACCAGACGGTTTCTGAATTATAATTTAACTAACATTTGAATTGAAAAAGCAATAGGACACTTTAACCTACACTTGTTCGTGATGATTGCATATGGTTTTTAAAATACAAGCATAGCTTTGATTGACCATAAAAATGTTGCCAGCTTGATATGTTGCAATTTTTCATACGCTGCTAATAATATGTTGTTAAATAATTGTAAGAAATTAATCGAAATTGGTTAATATTTTTATTAGAAGCAAATTCAATACCTAATTATCTAATAATTCTAACATTTTTAACAATATAGTCGCATAGTTATTGAAATACTTTAAATTATTAACAGAACATTTTAAATCATGAGAACATAGCCAATTGTACTCTCTACCATGTACATTGCAATATTTATCCATGTATCCTTTTCGTTGTAGTTTACTGCCCCAAACATGATTCGGATCTCAGAACATGCCCTGAGTTTTTGCCTGTACAGTCGCATATCTTTCTTTGACAGACTGGAACTGTGAGATGCTCTTGCCAACTTTGAATTCAATATTTCCAAAATATCCTTACTAACTGCATTAGCAATACCCGGAGAAGAAAATACAACTCCCACACAAAAGTACGTACACACCACTATATATGTGCACAGATATATAGTAATTGAACTTGCAGATTCACGAAGTCGATTATCCAGCAGCGTAACACCTAACAGAATTCCAACACATATCAGGACAAATTTATGGGGCAGTGCAATCATGTGCTGAAAGCTATCATTTACAAGTTTTGTGTACATAAGCAGTGTTTTGTATGTGTTTATAAAACTATCCAGAAACTTAACATCAACAGTCACCCTTGTATTGAACTGTGCATAAGTAAGCTTTGCAATACGAGCTAATATAACATAACTAAGAAACATCCCGTCAAAATATATTATAACTCCAAAGGCTCGAGTTAGAGCCAGACTCCAACTATCATATAATCCAAGCAATATTAGTGCAATAAAGTACTGAACCGGGTAATCTGCTAAAATATACTTTAAAGCTACAACGACCGGATTCATATTCGTAAAAGCTATAACCGTTACATGAAATATCTCTATTGATATGATAAATAATCCTGTGCTTCTAACAAATATTTTGATAATCTTAGATTTCTTTACGTAGTCTAGTGTATACAGCGAATTATAAACGTCCGCAAGCTCTTTTGACTTTCGACATATCATGGTCGGAAATATAACGCCTATTTTAAAAGTGACCATCCAGTAGCCAATCCCGAATAATTCCTCTCCTGTTTAAGCGACCTTATCCACAACAAGTTTTTGATACAATATGAACCCTTTAATTAGATAGAGCAAGATATGCACCAGAAGCAAACTTCTGATTACTAATACTCTCGAAGGACTCATGGTAATTGTGATGATCTTGTTTTTGTTTTGATTGGTACGGAATGGTAGTATTCCAAATGAAACTATTTCAGCGTAATTAAACTGCAAGGATAACAACGACTTCAATGTAATTTTAGCCAAGCTGCTTTTCAAATTTGGTACAATTGACCGATTTTGTTGGTCGATTATTACAGGTCTTTCTTGAATGGATTGCTCCATTTGATTATACTTGGAATATTAGGAACTTTCGAATTGTCAAAATTTAAAACAATAAAACAGAAAAATGAGTTTGAAATTGGTATCAAAGGAATTTTTTTAAAAAGGTTTTCTGACCTAATAGCAATTTTATTCTCTGTATTAATGTTGCTATGCGAGAATTCCTTTGGAAGTATCCATGGAGAACGTAATGCAGTTTTTAATACCTGTACCAGCCCTATCATGTAACTGGTTTGGTTTGCGATTATACACTCTAAATAAAATTGACGGTAGACTTTGCACTGATGCCAGGTAATTTAAGAAATAGTTTAAATACATGATTATGTATATTTATATAAATTTAGAAATATTGAGTTACATGTAAGTAATGAATTTATAGAACTCCACGTGCGGATTTTGCAACGCTGGTTTAGAAAGCTTTTTGATCGTCTACTTTACCAAGGCTTTTTGCTAACAAATATCCAAATCATTATGTAGTCGAGCACGTATAGCTGCGCTTTAATCGAAAATAAACCAACTGTAGAGAAAAGTATACAATTCCAACAAAGGCAAATGTCCAGTTGTCAATCATTCTATATAAAATCAACGTCAATACTCCCAAAGAGGCGACCAATGATTGACACTTGGTGTACATTTGCATTTTATATTCGTTAAGCCTCTTTCTGTACAAATATATTTCATTTTGACATTATTTGAAATTTATAAATTTGATTTGAGCGACACGTAAAAATCACAATTAATACATTCTTATGAAAATATGTTGTATTTTCTAGATCAGCATATAATTTGACTATAACCGCTCTGCAGTACAATATTGATAGAGCAATGCAAACACTTCAAGTTATGGAAAAAAATAAGCTGATATATTAAGTACATATTTAAATAAAACAATGCTACGGAATACATGGATTGAACAAACTCCAACACCGCTTTGGTTAATAATTCGTGATATGCAAAATTCTGTTCACTTGTGACTGACATAGATTCCAAGATTACATTCACATGTAAACATTTATACTTTTTTTGCTTTTTTGAGGTAAATAATTCAAGTCAGTCTGGGGAAATAAAATTAGTGGAAATTTAAAATATGCCTAAAAATTTAAGGGTTCAAAATGGTGACTAAAGGCGTAAAGTATGCTTATCATTTGCATTATTGCTTGCTTTGAAATATTTTAACTTACAATTCGTAGTGTTTTAAATTATTTTAAACTTTAGAACAAAAATAAATGGGCTTCGTTCCTGCATTCGTTCAACAATCGTTTGATTTAACTATGAAGTTCGAATATTGCGGTCTCCAAGTCGTAATACTTTGCTTTACCACCGTTCTAAATCATAAGAACATAATCAATCGTACTCTCGACCATATACATAGCAATGTTAATCCAGGTATCTTTCTCGTAGTAATTTACCGCGCCAAACATTATTCTGATTTCAGTGCATGCCCTGATTCTTCGCTTATACTCACGTACATGTTTCCTCGTAGCACTTCTGCTTTTGGACAACATTGCCAACTTTATCTTGAATTTGTCCAACATATCTAAGCTAACTGTGTTTGCAATGCCGGGAAACGAGTACGTGACTCCTACACAAAAGTACGTACTTACCACAATGTACGCACACAGGCATAAAGTAATTGTACTTGAAGATTGTCGAAGTCCACTGTCCAGCAAAGTCGTTCCTAAAGAGATCCCAACGCATATCATTACCACTTTGTGTGGAAGTGCCACCAAGTGTTGAAAACAATTGTTGATGAATTTGGTGTACAGAAGAAGCACACTGTATTCCAACATGTATTTTTCCAAAACTGCTACTTCCACCGTATTTATGTTATTGAGTTGCTCGTTTGCGAACTTTGTTATCTGAGCCAATACCACGTAACTTAGGAACAGCCCATCAAAGAATATTATAGCTCCATATGCCCTTACTAAAGAGAGATACCAAGTATCATACAAACCAATGATTACTCGAGCAATGAAATAACACATCGGGTAGCCCTCAAGTATATCATAAAGTGGGGGAATTATGGGATTAACATCCGAAAATGCTATCACATTCAGGTGAAATATCTCTATTGATATCATGAATAATCCTGTACAAACGACAAGGAGTTTGATGAGTTGGGTGTTCTTAACGTAATCCAAAACAAACATAGAGTTGTAGACATCTTCTAATTCTTTCCATTTGCGACAGATCATACCAGGAAATACAACTCCGATTTGGAACACGACCAAGCAATAACCGATTCCAAATAAGTCCTCTCCGGTAAGTGGAGCCTTGTTTATGGCATATTTTCGGTAAAATATGATGCCTTTTATTGTATAAAAGCCAGTGTTAATCCAATGTAAAATTTGGTTTGTTTTGAGTCTGGTAGGAGTCATGTCAATTTTGATGACTTTATTTTGATCTTGGCTTTCGTGAAATGGTAGTATTCCAAATGAAACCAGCTGAGCATATTTAAACTGAAGTGAAAACAGAGATTTCAGTGTAAGTTTAGCACATCTTATTTTTAAACAAGTGAAATAGGATGGAGGTAACTGCTTTGGAGACATTTTCGACTATGCTTCAGCAAGATTGCTTTATTTAACCTTTTTGATTATTGAAATACTTGAGATCACCACACAAAGAGTCAAGTTTACACCAAAGCTGACATGGATACAGTGAGGAATTTTTGAAACAGCTATGAAAAGGAAAACGCTACAAAACCAACTTTTTTAAATTTTCATCAATATAATTATGTTCACTCGATACCATAAAAATATGAAATGTTATTGTGCTTGTTTTTGAATTGTGATGAAGTATTTATTTTTCTACCCCTTGCGTGTAACGTAAAAAGTCAAATGTCACGCTAACGAAAATCTAAATTGGGGTTCCGTCTGAATAAAGGAAACAGCTTTTTTGTGTGTTTTTAAATCCACTGAAAAGAATACTGACGCAATAATTCCAGTGGTTTATTAAACGTAATGTCAGCAAATATGTGTTATAAAGAGATATATGAGCGATGTTTTCCAACGCCTCCGTAAACTTTCTTTTTCTACATGCCTCGTAACCAATTTTGGTGAATGTTTAATTTATTCATAGTTGTTAAAGCTTAAGCAATTATTAACATCAATACGCTAGAAAATTACATGCATGAATAATATTGGAAGTAAGTGCCAGCCTGTCAATCATTCGTCGTAGAAAACATTATTTTAAAACTCATTTGAAAATATTAACATGGAATATTTATTTAGTTTATTTACGTATTTATATATTTCTGATATTTAATGAGTTGAAACAACAGTAAATTAAAAATGTGCAGACAAAAAGACTATAATCGAAGTCATAAAGTATTCTGTATTCAATGTTGATGTAGTTTAAAATATTTAATATAAATATTACTGTGAATGTTCAGCTATAATGCTAATGTTGAAGAAGTTATAAATGTTTATAAGTAAATATGCTTGTGCGAAAACTATTATGTTTCTCAAATATTTTGCCGTCCTCCAAAGTTATTATACGGTTAGGAATTGCAATGAGACTGTTGATCATTTTTGAGAACCTACGGTAAACGCCGATAGATGAAACTTGTAAGTAATGTATGTTGTATTTTCTAATGTAATAACGGTCCTAAAATCACTGAAACTGCACTATATATTATAAGTCGCACCGACTATTTCAAATGCTTATGCGTAACTAAACGTTCAGGAATATATGTGCGTACTGAAATTCAGCATTTTTAAAAATCTTTTACGTAACTACTTTTCTTCCTTAAATTATCAAAAAGAAGTAACAAGTATCACGTAACTTAAAATAAGTTTTGCATGTAACTAAGAAGTCCCGAATAGTCAGCTCGTGTTTTATAATGCCAAATAAGTTTACACTATATCGAGACTAACTTTAAAAAGACAGTTCATATTAGTCTATTTAGGATGTAGCTCAAAAACAAATTAAGCAAAATTATAACTCCCATAGAAGAAAAATGTTTAGCCAAAACCAACGAAAAAAGAACAACAATAAAAAAGATTTTTCTTTATATGACAAATAGGGACTCGAACAAATTCCTCGCATGATCTTGCAAAAAAACGAGAAGATTTTTGTGCAAAACGAGCTGGTGTCTTTTTGGGATTTAGTGGCGTCAACTAAGATTTGTCACACTTCATTATTTATAAAAAATGTTCTCGAACTGCTTGAGGGACTCTATTGAGCTGTTATGAATGGGACGCAATAATAAAGTCGACTTCATCTTAGTATATCTATGTCTTAGTTGAATATATGGAGACGAATTTTTTTAGTCGACCGTTTTTTAATTGTCGATTTTCACATAAACGACTGCTACATAGCTGAATTTTTTTAGTCGAAATTTTAATAGTCGACAATACATTTTGTTGAACTTCTTTAGTCGACCACGAATAGATAGATATACAAGTTACAAATAATCAAGACACACCATTACAAATAAACAATCTATATATTTTGGTCACTACAAATTTCGAATTTCCATTTTTAGTTAATTTCCATAAACAATTCCTGAAGTTTACAATTGAACTTTTTGCATCGATATACATCTTAAGTTGTCATTCATAAAATGCTCTGGCAATGCTAGGATAAAATCTTTCCATTAATTTCATTTTTCACAGCAAAGGCGAACACAACTTGCTAAAAACTAAACCAAATAGATAAATTAGGAAAGGCTCATAAGGGGGAAGAGATAAACGACGAAACCGAGAGAGAAGCTGATAGTGTACATGACTCTTATATATTATTATCCATATCTCAAAGATCAACAACAACCTCTACATCAGATGATAACGACATAGCTAACAGTTTCGAAACAACTATTCTAAAGTTTCGAATTCGTAAAAATAGTAACATTATACCAACACGTGTTGAAACCAAAAGCAAACGTTAATTTAAAATTTAATAGTTAATTTAAGCAAAAGTAAGCGTTACGAAAGGTTAATTTTTAATGTTTTCTTATATTTTACATGACTAAATATTTATATTAATCACGTCTAGTCAAGATAAGTTTATAGTTTTATTATGAAATTTGTAATACCAGTGAAGAAAAAACAGTGGAATAAAATTTAACTAATTCTGACTAAATTCGATAACTTTGTTTCTTCTAAAAACAATTTCGACTGAATTATTTTTTTCTAAAAAAAATTCTAAAAAGCCAATTACGTCACTAAAATTTCGACAATAATGTTTAGGTCGACTAATAAAATTCTACAAGTAAAAATCTTCTAATAACCCTATGCACTAAAAACAAGTGGACTCTATTATACCGACCCTTTGAAGCATTCCTTGATACTAGAATGTTTAAGTATTGTGTTTTCCAGTTTTTGTAATAAATGAATGTTTGAAAAAAATGCAATATGGATTGCCGCTAACGTATGCAAGTCTGCCATTTAATGACTGCAATATGATGAAAACAATACTAGAATATTGAAAAAACGAGTTGCGGTAATTTTTTTGGATACAATGGTTTTGGAGAAACGAGAGCATGGAAAAAATCTCCTGGTTTAAAGTTACGCTAGTATTAGAAACAATCCAGTCCAGAGGAAGAACCGAAGAAGTACTTTCAACTAGATTTCGGTATCGAAAAGGTTGACCACTGTCTGAAAAAGTTGGCCAACATGCTAATAAATAATTCCAGCCAAAAACTTGAGCTTCGTTAAACTGTGAAGAACGTACGGAATTTGCATTCCGAATGCCAAAGGGAGACAAATTGCATTTAGCAAACTCATGTCAAAGAAATAATATATTTAAATTTTATGATTGTGAAAATACAGCCTACAGTTTTTTTAGTTCCCCCTATTTGCCCATTATACTGCACAATTTGTAAATGATTTCTGTAAACACATTCAATATGAATACACACGAGGGGTATTAATTCTACATGATTTGATAAAGCGTTTTCAACTTACTTGTTTTCAACTTACGTGTTCTGCTTCGTGGGAACTTCAGCATGAGATGTTTAGATTTGTATATTTCCTTTAAAAACATGAATATAAGGGCGACCTATTGCAGTTTGGCCAGTAAATAATGGCTGATAAAATTTGTACGATTGTGAACTTCCCGTACTTGAGTCAATGAAATGCTGTTCCAATTCCAGGTCTTTATATTGTCAAGTGCAAGGTCCAAAACTAAAATTACATATAGGATCTTCGTGATTACTATCTGCCTCTACCATTTTATAAATGGTAATGTTATGCCAGTCTCGAAATGTGATACTTCCAATAGGTTAAACATAAACAATAGAAGGTTAAAACGACTTCTGCATACGGATCATGTTTGTCAAGTTGGGTGAGCCATTCGCGGTTAGTATTTAATAAGAACTGTGAATTTACAAAAACATAGGGTGTTGCAGTTCACCTTCTGATAAAAGAGCATTCATTTACTTATGACAAAAAATAAGGATTACATTGTGAATTACATTAAACAAATGATGTATAAAGCTTCTTTTGTGTTGAAAAGTTTTAAAAAGTAGTTGATTTAGTAATTGAAGTTAAGTTTTCATGTGCACATAATTCGTATTAAACTCAAAGAAGTACAGTGTAGATCCTAAATTATCCATTGGAATCTTGAGATTCGTATTCACTGTAGTCGTTAGATCGACCCATCATTGACCTGCATCCACCAGTAGGCAAGCGTACAAATCCTTGTGAACATCGATTTTCTTTTAGCGGAACATCCTGTATTAAAAATAAACGTAAAAATGCTTTCACAAATTTATTACAACCGTTTAAAATTGACTGTCTTAAAAAATGGTTAATGTTTAATTCTTATATTTGATTTATTTTACCGGATGTCCCCCTGTTTGTTGGCTTACTCCAGGCTAATAGTAAAACAAAGAGTATACAAACAAACAACAATCAGCAGAGTCAGTTACCTAAACACTAATTTTAATAATCCTCACCCGATTATTCCAAAATTCGGCTTCCTACAATTTTTAATGAACAAGAAATACTTCCGTAAAATAGGTAAAATAAACAAACACAATTTTTAAACATTTGTTTAGAAAGAGTTTATGACCTGTACGGTTTTTGATGTACTGTGGCTGAAACTGCCCACTATGCTCACAGCTTTTACCTAAATAAATAATTGGAAGCTGTGAAAAAGCTAAAATACATTACAGAGTCATTTTTACCATTTTGCGTCGTTAATTATTATAAGACTTCAAGAGTTTGAAGAATTCACTTACCCTAGATCCGTCCTCAAGTGTCCATTCTTTGGTTTCCTGAATTTTGTATAAACGAAAACACTTCCGTAAAATTTGTATCATCAGCACAACTTTTTTTTACATTTGGTTAGAATGGGTTAATGACCTGTACGGGGTTTGGTGTAGTGTCGCTGAAACTGCTCACTATGCTTACAGCTTTTACCTAAATCAATAATTGGAAGCTATGAAACAGCTAAAATACATCACAGGGTCATTTTCACCATTTTGTGTAAGTAATTAGTATAAGACTTCAAAAGATTGAAGAATTCACCCACCCTAGATCCGTCCTCAAGTATCCATTCTTTTGCCTGCATAAAACGTGAAGACCACTTGTTTTAAAAACAACAACCAATATCGTTATTTACCTAGTATTTCCGAAATTTACCGAGGGGGATGACCATTGATCCAAATAATCCTATTATTCGAAGCAAAGCTCAATTGAAACTTTTGTGCATAGTATTTGCAATAACTAAAAATATTTGTGTGTTGACGACACAATTTGCAAGCAAACAAGAGTCAAACATGATTTGCAACTTCTTCAAGACCGATTAGAATTTTATGTGAAAGGTCGCCTTGGATAAGACTGGTAATTCTAGAAAGGTGCACCCACGGGCATATGATGAGACTAGAGTCACAAATAGTGATGATGATGAGTTCAAGTATGCATGTAAAACTGCGTGAGTTCGGCGTTATCGTTCATCAATACCAAGATTTTTTTTGTTATTGTATCAAAATCATGACTTATTTTACTTAAATGACTTATTATAGGTATCAGTAGGGAATTTCGCCACTTTGCTAAAAACTAGTATATTTCAATGTAAAAGCACCCTTCAAATATTTCAAAAACTACCTCGTCATGCTAGTTTTGACACTGGATTTATTCTTTGCTTAGTAATTGTGAAACTAGTAGTGGTCTTTTTCTAAAAAGTATAAAAAATCGATTTCTCATATTTCTGACATTTATTTCTATACATGCAAACGCTTAGACTCTCTTTAACACAGTTAGACATAAAGGTGTGGTTGAGTAAATTTTAGGAATTTGGCTCACCATATTTACGTCCACAAGGGTCTCCGGTTCTATCTATGTAATTCGTTAAGTTATATTATTTTAAACGCAACAAATAATATCCTAAAATATTAGTTGCATTAGAATTTTACCGGCGGATGTTCCCATTGATCCAAAGAATCCTATAATTTGAAAGAACATATTATCATAAGTTTCGTAAGAAGTATATTTTAAATAAATAAAATCGCTGCAATAATTTCAGTCGTGTTCATCACTTTTTTCATCCATTTCTAAATTTCAAATCATATTTTTGTTACGACTAGCACATTATAGTAATAAGGCAAAAGTTTGATGGCCGCTCTGTCATGAAACACTTATTAGCTCAATATAAAAGTATTCTTGTCCGGTTTCCTGAAATCAATGTAAGTTCTAGTTATCACAAAAATATCAACAGCCCAAAACGGTTTATCTACTTATTTATTTTTAAGATTTTAGTTACTGTATGCTGAATGTATGGTAGAAACATGTATCTTTTTATCTTTTAACTTTGTTTTTACACATATTGCGGTAGTGATATATAAATATGTATAATATCAATCCTTATCGCCAAAATTTGTCTACTAATGGTAGTGATATATTTTAAATGTATAGCTAATTGCTACAAGAAAAATGTTTTTGATATAAGTTTAACACAATAAACCGTTGCTAACTGATTACTAAAGTAGCGTAAGTTAGATTTTTTTGAAATTACAGGGGCTAAGCTACGAGGGAAGTTGGGGGAAGAAGCTTCCCGGGCCGGGCCTCGAAGGGGTCGGGCCGGCTGAACAGGATATAAGTAGGTTCTTACATAGAGGAAAAAAATATTATGGATTGTTTTATTAAATTTAAAAATTGAATGTATATCTTAAAACAAATCTACCTAGTTGTGGATAAACAATTTTGGTTTCGGATGTTTTAAAATTTGATAATTTCAGGATATTTCATTTAGGCTTTCAGAGTTTCTTGGTTTTTTGCTTATGTGGATGTTTGTTCAAACTAAAAGCCGGTCATGCACAAATATTAACTCACGGAAGTAAAATTTAAAAATGGATGCGTAGAGATATGTTCGTAGTTGATTTTTTACATTCTTAATGAATGCTAATTCGATTCTAAATAAATGTTAATTCGATTCCAAATAGATTTATATTCGATTCTAAATATATTTATATTCGATTCTAAATATATTTATATTCGATTCTAAATATATTTCTATTCGATTCTAAATACATTAATATTCGATTCTAAATATATTTATATTCGATTATAAATATATTTCTATTCGATTCTAAATAATTGTTAATCGATTCTAAATATATTTCCTTTCGGTTCTAACTATATTTATATTCGATTTTAAATATATTTCTATTCGACTTTAAATAATTTTGTGTTTCGATCTTTTAGTGTCCAATAAATAATACCTTGTCCTAAAATATCCGATATTCGAATTGCACGATTTTTGGCAGATTATTGTTTTGTAATCCCATTATACGGGACTTATGCTGAACTTAATTATACTAACCAAATTAATGCAGTTTTAAAAATACATGTAATATTTTAACACCTCATAGCTCAGATTTGTTGTTTTAATACCATTATGTAAATAACTGATGTAAATTTGAAGTAAAAAGTACACATTAGATAATTGCTTTATTTCGTGAGTGGCAACAAAAATATGCACACAATGCTTCCCGGGCCTGGC
>JAQFXM010006560.1:0-13057 GCA_034693345.1 Entomobrya multifasciata | reverse complement strand
ATTTTCCCTCAGCATGGCCACCAGGGCAATTTCAAAATCGCGTCACCGGGCAATTTGTAAGAATTCGAACGTACGAATAATGTGCAGACGCAGACGGTTAGTCCTAGTCCTGATCGATATAGAGAACGTACAATTTTTAAATCTTAACGACTATAAATTGGTAGCAAATTATATATTTGAATTCATCAACACTAAAACGCACTCGTGTAATTACATACGTTAAAAATCAACACATTTAAAACGTCAATATCTAATCAACAAAATTCCATCATGCAAATGAGATGCAAACATGGTAATTCAATAGCATTTATTCGCCGAGTAGGAATAGGAATGAAAACAAATACCTGTGATTTGCTGAAAATTTTCTGTGCTATTATTATTGCCCTTACAATTGTTTGTAGGTGTGTGTAATAGCTTTCTTGTTTTACAATTTCTGCTCTGTTATGCATGCATAGGATTGCTCTACTGTTTACTATAGGCAAAATCGGCAGGCCACCATATCGTTCAACTCATCCGCGTAAATGAATGTGTGTTATATGCTGCTTACTAAAGTGAACCAAAATGTTCAACAAAGCATAAAACCGTAACAATACACACTAAACCAAATTGCTATCCCTTCACAAACCAAAATACGAAAGCCAAGCCACACTAATAATCATAATCATTTTGTGCTTTAAATGACTAGTTATGTTCCACATGAATACAAACTCAACCAGCAACACAATCTTGATCTACTATATGCTGATAGTATGATACAACAATAATAATAGTGATAGTGTTAAAAAGCCAACAATCAACGAAACTAGTTTCCTACTTCTCAAAACTCGAAATAACCACTAACCCTTATTATTCCCTTCAGCAGCAAAATGACTTTTTTGTACGACGTAATCAAAGGTACAACGTCGCATTCGCAAAGAGTCCACAATTGTCCTCAACATAACAACGGAAGTCTCATTTTCTTCACGAAAGTCTGTAATACTGACCAAGGTACAGTTACAATAATCATCTACCTAAAATGTATAGTAATTTTAATATTCCACATCACTGTATGCCTCCGTACTCATTACTCCATCCATTTTCCTCACCACACACATACATCATAAAAAAGTTATTACAATTTTGTGGTTTACACTCTCATTTTCATCTCCTCTCAACTCTTTCATTTTCCAACCCATCCACATGACTTTAATAGTCATTGCCACACACCACCACAAAATCTACCAGCAACATTTCTGTAACCAACAAGACAGCAGAAAGCAGACTCATGAAAAAACCCTGAAAACATTTAGTCAAATATGCAGAACTAAAGATGATAATGATAATCATGTTTTGTAGTGAGTCTGTCTGTAATATTGGATGTGATGACACGACACAAGCTCGCACTGAATGAACATTTTGCCCCATTTTTTACTCATGTTTCAATTATGTAGACGTGTACATTCAGAATTAGACAGTGAGATTTTTTTGGGTAGTCCAGAGATCCAATTCAGTGTACGCATGCATAAATAAGTTATCTCTCTTCCAAACCAGCTACCAAAACTGTTTTAATGAATGTAAATACATACAAGCTACACACGTGTGGATAGTTACACAGATAATGCAAACTAACGAACGCATAGTCATCAAAAAAGTTAATGCATTTACATAGCCGGTTGACTATATAACACAGGAAATAACACTAACGTTGAAATCAGAACGATGGCTTATATGATCCTGGTGGTCTGGTGGTGGTGAGAGACAAAGTCAAAAAGGAAATTGAAACTTTAACTTTGCAGAAGCCACACACACAGGAAAAATTACAACTTTCAAAAAATTGCGTAATAATCATGCATGCCTTGATTATTCCTACAGCAAAAAAACTGGGTATGTTTATTATGCTGATGAGTTCATTTCATAACAAAACACTGAAATTTTTTGACGGAACTTGAGCATACTTGAAGCTTACGCACACAAGCACAACAGCTCAGCTCAAAGGATAAGGATATGATGATTTGACAAGTAAGCTAATATTTGAAGAGTCTCGGCTTAGCTCTGGTGGAAATCCCGGCTTGATGTTCATGTTTATGAGTTGAAATTTTAAATGACAGAATAGTTATGAGTTTCATTCCTGTTTGAATGCTTAGTATAGTTGAGTAAGTACATGAAAGCAAATATGATTTTGCTCTTAACAATGCCTTTTAAACTGGAAATGGAAACAAAAAAATCCTCAAAAAACTCAAAACCACTTTAAAAACGAGAGAGGAACAGAGATTTGGTTTATCCTTTCCGTTTTACGGAAGTTTAAAAGTTTAAATAAATAATTTTAACACAGAAAATGCTGTAAGTATAAAGATAGCAGTACTTTAAAGGGATAAACGTACTGACATAACTGGCAGATCAAATACATTTTAATATTTAGAACTAGAATGAACAAAAAGCATAACTGCATTTCAAATATTTATCCTTTCTTCACTGCAAATAGCAAAATATATTAAGGTCGAATTATTGGTTTAATTTCTTCAGGCAAGCCGCCTGACCATCCGTCATGTATTCAAAAGTAAAGTACTTGTATTTAATCCGAAAAACAACTTCCTGAGCACCGCCCGACCAGCCTTTACCACATCACCTCAGGGTACCCATGTCTCCCTTTCTTTAGGATCAGGAGTCAGGATACTTTTGTTATCCTTTTTGTTTATTTCACAATGTCCATCAAAAATTCTTACCTTTTTGTGTGTACCCATCCATTAAATTTTTGGAAATAGTCTCTCAAGCCAGTGACTTAAAACTCATAACAAAACTAAAACTACAATAGAATGTGTGCTTAGTGCTTATTTTGGTTGTATTGTTCTTTCGTCATGAGTCGTAGTACTTTTTTTTTATAAACTTGAATGTTGCATGAGCACTACTTGAGAATAACCCCTTCTTTCTCTCGCTTTCCACAGAAGATTTTTTATCATCCTCAGAGAAGAAGCATAAGACACGAACAACCATTTTTATTTTCACTTTCTCTCTCTCTCGTCAGGTCAGACCATTCTTTGCTTTCAGGAAAATCATGCATTATTTGTGAGAGAATGAGTTTAAAAAATGAAGTAGTAGTAAGAGAAGCAGTGCGAACTCACATGAGCGTGCTTGATATCATGCCGCTTTTTTACTACTTGTTCTTTTATGCTCGCACACCACGGGCACATGTGCTAGTTCGTCTACCTCACTCACATAGAGAGCACACACAGAAACATCACATCACAATATTATCTTTTTTGTTTCCGTTGAAAGGGAAAATGAAACAAGTTTGTTCTTGTCTACTAACCAGTCTACCACTTTTACCTTTTTTATGAACAACACAAAAGTCCATTATATATACATCCATTTGAAAACATATATACCTACGTGTAATATTATGAAATGAATATTATGAAGCCAACAGAACTTTTCTCTTTTTTGAATGTGTGTGTGATATGAATTCTTGTATGCTATTCATAATACAGGACATGTATGCACTTGTAATATGTATGTTTCTATTCAATATTAATGAAAATATACATAATTTACCATGATGACGTTGGTAAAGTTCCTGATGCTCCGGGGCTTTTGGGACTCGTCGTTCCAGGAGCAGCAGTAGACTTTCTCCGCCGCCAATTGTGCTGATGTTGCCTGGTATTCTTGCTTTCCTTTTTGGCCAAGTGGTGGATGTAATAGGGAAATGGGTCTTTGTTGTTCCGGTTGCCTCTGTTGCTGTTGTTAAAGCTTCCGTTTCAATAGTAGGAGAAAACAAAAGGAGAAAATATTAATGCTCTTTGAGGAGAAACCTGCTTTTGAGAGAATTGGTGCTCTTGTTCTACCTTTTCTTTCTTTTTGACTTGCTACTAAAGTGGTGAAAGCAGGAGAAAGAGAGGTTGTTGCAACATTTGTTGCTGGTGTGCTAGTACTTCCTGTTGTTTTCCTTTGAAGAGAATGATCGTCTAAGGTTGTATTGGCTTTTGTTATTGACCTGATGACCCTTGGCTTATGGTTTTGGTGGTAGAATAGGCGTGCGGCATTACTATTTCGACTTTTGACCAAATTATAAGTTGAATATGGAGAATAAGAAGATGTGGTGGTAGCAGGAGGGCTCCTACTAGACGCTCTCGAATACCTTTGTTGTGTTCCGGTTTTAATTTCTTCTCGTGTTGGAATTTTGTGTGGAGAAGAGGCAAAGCCCTGCTTACTTGTTGTTTTAGATGTTGCTGCTGTTTTATGAGGCTGCAAAGGGATTCGAGAGAAAAAGAAACAAGAGAAATATAAATGTGCTGGAGCATGGTACATAATAAACTAAGCGACGTACGTAAGTCATTCGAAACGAGAAAGAAAGATGAGTCATGAAGATTGTAAAAAAAAGAAACACGGAAATGTCTACTTGAGCTTTTTGAAATATATAGACACATATATAATCTGATGTTTACTGGACTTTTCCAAATTCAGCATGCTTTCATACCTGTCTATTTTTAGATACGTATGTTTGTACTTAAAAATAGACAGCTCAGAATGATATTGCGGTTGGAAATAAAAATCTTTAGGTGGTACATGACAAAAACCATAGCTTTGAAAATCCTTTTCTATTCTAAGACACGACAAAAAATCTATGAAAACCTTGCTTGTTGCTTTGTTTTATTTAGCATGCACATAAACAAAAACTACTGTTGCAAAAAGCTCACTGAAGGAAGCATCAAATGTCAAACAAGATGGCTACATAAGCTATAAAATAACGGTTGTTAAAAGTAAAAAAGAGTTGTGAAACATTTCTATTTTTGTGAAAAAGGAAAGTAGAAGAACAATAACTCTACTCTGGATTCCTGAAGTTATGTATATGGTACGTTCACCATTCAATAATTTAAGATGTTCAAGTATGTACTCACTTGAAGTGGAAAAACTTATCTGTTTACAAAATTCATAAATTTCAAACATGAACAAAATACATTTCAAATGTAAAAATCAATTATGTTTCATAATATGAAACTTGTTAGTAATCAATTTATTTAAAAAAAATTATATGAGTATTATAAACTGACTAGAGCATTGAGGAATAGAAACAAGAGGGCAAAAAAAGTTTAAAAGGAAGTAAAAGCATTGGAGACTTTTCAGGTCGTTTCTTTGTCCCTCTGCTTATGTAATACATAACATACCTTCTTCGAGGAAACAGCCGCACTCCGCACTAAAGTAGGACTCTTGAGGGGCTCACTCCCAGTACTCCTTAATATTTCAGGAGAAAGGCTTCGGGAGCGTTTTATGTTCGGTATATTTCTTACCTGTACAGAACAAAGACACGAGAAAGCAGAACACAAAATATATTTAAAGTGAAGTGAATAAAAGCACATAACATGGCCTACTACCACACACAAACATAAACACTCACATTCTCACAAACAATACATCTCTGCCATTTCCAATTTTCCGTAACATAGCTGACTCTTCAACTTTCACAGAGTCAAACCAGCATCAACATTCAACAAAAACATGAAAGAAACGACGAGTACTGCTGGATGGAAACTTATTCAACAATACCCAGCGAAAAGCATATTGTAGGAGAATTTATTTAGAGAATGTGAAAACACTATAAACTATTTTTTATTTTCTTCATTTTCATAGCAAAACAGGGGTTTTCGTCTTTCTTTTTTGAATAAACTTTACCTTTGTTGTATTTATAATGTAAGAGCTCCTGTGACCATTGCTTTTCCCTTCTGCTCCAGTGCTTCGTCCAAAGGATCGAATTTGACTAAGGTGCAGAGGAAGTGATCTTATTTGTGCGATTGGAGCTGTACCAGGTAATAAACCAGATTTTGTTGATCCTTCAGTTTGTTCCCGGATTTGTCGATAGGAACCATAAGTAGAAGTAGCGCTAACATTACTGCTGCCTTGTTTCCGCATTCGGGATTTTGAAGATGAAGATGATGGCAAAGAAGAAAATCTGGTGATTGAATATGAGATCGGCTTGAGACACTTAGCATGACGTGCACTTGAACGGGATGGAGATGATCCTGAAACTGATGGCGATGCAGAGGATGGGGAAGGATTAAAGGTGGAAGAAGTGGATTGTTGGGTGGTGGTGGTAGTAGTAGTAGTCGTGTTAGTATTATTGGTGCGGGAAACAGCACCAGTTTTACTTCTGTTAAAAAAATATTATTCCGTTTTATAGAAAATATAAGAAAACCAAAATAAACATTTTCAGCAAATTCAACCACGAAAACTTGGTTTTTGTACATTTGCATGAGACACTCTTTAACTGACAAGTGATGCGAGAAATTAGATTTCCTCAGAAGAGACTTTAGAGGTAGACTATTGTTAAAATGAAATTAATGTTATGTCTACTAGGAACTTGTAGAAAACAAGCTATTATGTAGTACTACTCTTGCTATATTTATTAAAAAGTTATTACTCACCCAAACTTGGATTTAACCTTTTCATAGCAGGAACGCATCACATTAACAAGCCTAACCAATTCAATAATATAGTTTATCAGGCAGCACGACGGCAGCAGCGTCAGTGATGGTGGTGGTGGTACACAATTTCATATATGCACAAGCACAGCACAGCCAACAAAGCCAAGAAAACTTCATTAACGACGAGCAGAAGTCAACAATGCAAAAAATATGTATAATATGCTTAAATGCAAATTGGTATGATTTTGTTATTTGGGCTCACTTGAAAATATTAGGCAGTTTTAATAATACTTCTTCTCAACACGAAGTCCATTTTACTACACAAACTGACTACACGAAAAACACTTGTTAAAAAGGCGGAATATGATTACATGATTAGGAATTCTTAACACTTGACTACTTAAACCCAAAAGTTATGAGATGTGCGTACATATTTTTTTATTTAAAGCAGATAGCTTGTTATTATGAGTTGTTTGTTGGTGTTCTATATTACCTTGTTAAGTTTTGTCTAGAGTTTAACTCTTTTATGTGAGAACACCGTAGTTTTATATACGTTTAGCCTTCTCTCGCGACGGCAGACGGACACGCTCTTGTGCACATCAAGAATTATTGTATAACATGCATAATAATAATCTCATCTCGTTTGTCAGAGAGTCAAAAAAAATCGTCCATACCAAAACACCACCACTGCCACTTTGTTCACATTACAATTCATCTATCAGAATCATTGTTTGGTATGATGCATTTTTATATTTCTCCCTGACATTTTGGGTATTAAGAAGAAATGAGAGCACAACAAAAAAACATGACGATACGTTCAATGACGATGATGAGTGATGTGATGTGTGTGATGAGAGTGAATTATCTCGTTTGTTGTACAAAAATGCTCTTGTTTTGGTTTTGTTGTGACTTGACTGTTGAAAATGCAGAAACTCAAAGAGTTTTTAGATGGTGGAGATTGAAGTGATTATGATAATGCATTTTATTGCTTACACGCTTGCAGGCAAATAAAGATAAAGCATATGCCTTTATAAAAGTCTAACCACCACACCACCAACCCGACATTATTGCTACCTCCTCCACGACATAACAATCCATGATGATTACTTTTGTGTGTGTGAAGCTTCTCCTCCCCAGAAAATTACAAAATTTTCAGCAACTAAAAAGTCAGCGGTTTAGTTTTTTTTGGCGATGTGATACGATGGTGGTGTCGGAGATGCCATGCAATATGCGATGAAACTGAAACCAAGGATGGAACAAAGAGGGCCACGCCATTCGATGACAGCAGCAGAAAAAGAGTTACGCTTGCGCTGTACATACAGTTAATATTATGATTCATGTAAATTGATGATGACCAAAAAGTAACGAAATAATTATTGTCGAGAGAGAGAAACAAAGTGAGAGAGAGAGAGAGCACACGGTAAAGTAAGTCAGCGATGAGTCTGATGAGATAATAAAGAGAAAATGGCACTTACTTCAACAACAACACCAAAGCAATTTTCAATCTAAAGTAATCAACTTTTTATTCATAATAATTTCCTCTCGCTCTTAATGGAATACTGAACATTACCCAACAAATTATGTATGTATGTTGTATGTTTTGTATGTATGTGTTTTTCATTTTTTCTTTTGTTATATATTGTATTACGTATTAGAGATACATTTATTTAATATATTTCCATGTTGTAATTGTAGGAGTAGTAGTTACGTTTTTTAAAGAGTATGTAATGTACTTCTTATCATCCACACTTTTTTGTGTGTTTTATACTCAATATATTTATATGTAAAACACGACAACAATTTTTATAGATATTTAAGTTTTGTGTTTCTTGTTTGGTTTGTTTTGTGTGTTTAGATTACTTTTGTTGGCGACGGCGGAGCACATTTAATCATACGTATGTAAGTATCATCATTCATTTTTTATTATAAGTATATTTTTTCTCTCACACGCACTTTTTTGAACATACACGCACGTTACGACGAAAAAAACAACGAAAACGTATAACGAAAAAAAAACAAAAAAATTCGAAGTATCATCATTTCTAATAATAATAAAGTCAATAAAGTTTTTAGTATTTTTTTCTATCATCATAGCACACATAGAAGAGATTTTAAAAGGCACACCCCTCAGCAGTATTTTTTTAGTTAGTAATAAGAATAGTAAGTTTTTATTTTTTTATATATCAACATGCGCATGTATAGTACTGATTTGATTAACTTTTTCCATTTTTATTTTGATTTTTTTTCTTGTCAATAATAAACAGAAGAAAAAACAGATTTTTTTGTAAGAAACGTTTAGCATTATGACGCTTTATTTTTGTCGCATCTCTTGTCACGTAAGTTTTAAAACGTTATAATGCTTTTGGATTTTTTACATGATTTATTTTTAAAGGTATTTTTTCTAGTATATCAAGTAGTGTGTGTTGTTTTTGATTGATCCAATTATCATCATTATTACTATTACGTACGATTATTTTGTTTTATTATTATTTTTTGCTTTTAAAGATTATAAAGTATATATTGTAAGGTATGGGGTATTGTAATAATAATTATATAAAGTGACAGTAGCACCAGTAGGTTCTATATAACTTGTAGACAATAATAATATAATATTACGTTGTAGTAGTAGTAATGATAATAATAATAGTAAATAATAATAATCTAAAGTATAATAGTTTTGTAGAAAAGTAATGTTAAATTCTTCTACATTTGTTGTCACTGATCACGTGGAGACATCCCAGATCTCAGCAAGGAACGGTGGTAGCTTCTTATTCTTCAGTTTCAGCGAGAAGCACATTTCGGAATTAATGTTGCCGAGTGTTCTCAACTCGGTGAGGACCCCCAGAAGGCGTGCGAAATTTACACCTGTGTGCGTACAAAAGAAATTAATAAATTAGAATGACTGGTATTCATGGAAAACGACAGGTGATATAATTTTAAGAATTTCTTTCTTTTATTCTTGCCTGGCCGGACGGGATGAAGGTATTCAACGTACGCTCTAAGAGCCTCTAAATAAATTTCTTGTATTTTTTCAACTTTCCTCGGTTCCAGCAGGAGAGGACGTTCTGAAATTATAATAAAAATCATGTTGAAAATACTGGAAAATTACAGCCAGCATAAAAAAACAAAGTTTAATAAAATCTCGATGGGTTAACCATTATATGGTTTACTAACAAGCTTTTCTATCATTGTCTTTCAAAGCCGTCAAATAATCAAATCAAGATCAATTTCCTACTTAAACATGAAACTGAATGACATTTGATAGACATGTCAATGCCACCGAGAATTATTCACGTTAAGTAGGTTGTGTAAACTATAATCACCCTACCACACTATCAAAGTCAAAATCCTTGAGAGATCACATTTCTTTGCATCTACTCTATTTACATTTACTTAGCTTCCTTTCGCACAAAATCTGCTTTCAAATAAGTGTTGTAACATCAACAACCTACGCACACACGTCATTATCAAAAACACTTTTCTCCAGGCAGATCTTCTTTCATTTTGTTTCATTCTATTTATTGCTTGTTTTTCCTCGAATGAGCGAGATTAGTTAGATAAGTTTATGTCTATTTATTTAGCAACTTCGTTTTGTTTCTTTATGTACCTGAAAATATTACGATGGCAGTAAGAAGAGCGTATTCTGCGTTGTCAACTTTCATTGTGCACATATGCCTACAGAAATTGAACAGCGGGTCAGCGGAATCACCAACACCAGCCATACAGTAATTCTCACGAGAGTACGGATGATTATTTGCGAACACGATCGTATCCGTTTGAAAATCATATCTTCTAGCTGTGCGCAACATCATCACTTCAGAGGAACAGGCCTAAAAATAAACAAATAATACAAAAAAATTAGCTTCATTAACTTTTACTTTTTCTTGACATAGAAATTTGATGAACAGCACAAAAAACAAAAAGATAAAATTTGAACTAATTGATCCATCATGATATATATCATGAATCATGATCATCTTGATGAAAATTCCGAGGACTTGAATTTCAATCCTCTTCAATTCTTTATTTCTTTCATTTGATTTCATCATCATCATCTTTATAATAACCTTCAGCAAGGTAATTTGATCTTCCCGAAGCAGAGTATCAAATCCCGGGAGCCTTTTGGCAAATTCTACGGTAAGTTGAACCGTGAGAATTGTCATCTCCGTTATGTGTTTGAACTTTGCCTCGCTGTCATGAATTTGGACCGGAGGTTCCTTTTATTCATCCCCACCAGAAAAAGAAAAACAAAAAAGCCACGTTAATTGTTATCTCATTTACCTTAAGAAGCGTGATTTGGTCCTCCCGCTCTAGTTTGTCGAAGCCTGGTAAGCGTTTGGAGAATTCTACGATTAGCTGCACTGTCAATATTGTCATCTCAGTGATGTGTCGAAACCGAACCTCACTCGCATCCTCTCCCTCCGTTGGGAGCGACTGTATATTTTAACCAACAAGCGAAAGAGAAAAGTTAACCATTTTGCAGAAAAGTGGAAGAATTATTCACACACATTCCATTTATTGTATTTTTGTATTTGTGTTTTTTTGTGTAATAATGTGTTAAATTGTATTTTTATGAATCATGCGCATGTTTATTAATCATTTAAACATTTTTTTAAAAGAAAGACAGAAAGAAAGAAGAAGTTGGAAAAAATTCCCCGCAAAATATTGAAAAGTTTTTTTTGTTGCAAAAGGGCATTGAAGAAGATTTGTAAAAATAAATTTTACACATTTTTAGTACAAAAACGTCTAATTCGTTAGATATTTAATACATTATTATTTTACTCAGCTTACACTTAAACGTTTGAGATCTTCTTCAGAGGGCTGCTCGAACTCATCTTGGAAATAAACCAATCGATTGATCAGTTCTTCCTGTTCGACACTTAGGGACCTGCCACCATTAGGTGGGTGCTTTCCTGACAGTCTTTCACCAGGAGTCATCAGCCTTTCATCCTGAGAAGAAAAAAATATTACAAAAAATATAATAAATTATATACCTATACAACAAACATGCGCATACATAGTACACACATCAAACATGTCACATAACTTGCTTGTGCAACCGCAAAACTACCAAATAATACTTCAAGTGTAAATGACGTCAAGCGTCATTTCGTCGAAACTTGGAACTTTCTCAACATTACTACTTAATATTCAAACTTGCAAGTAAATTCCAATATTTCAACGAACAAAGTTTACATGAACACGAAGTCAATATTCAGGTAACAAAATTCTCTTACAAAAAATGTATACAATCACGTGAACAGTACTAATACACAAACAACCCAAAAAACTCACCTTACTAATCTCCACTTCTTTGGGCGTAGGAGACTGAGTTGTTGAATTAGGTTTATCCTTTTCTTTTTGTGCTTTCTTCGCTTCCCTTTTTACAGCACATTGGTACTCAGGTACGACGCCTGCAAAAGTTGAATAAAAATTTGTTTTGAAATCAAATCTATTTCCCCGCATCATTAGCCACAGCAGTTAGTATTTAATGAGCATGTGACAGGTATGCACTTACATTCAGGCCGCATTCCAACAGTGAGGCACTTCTTTAACCGACACTCCTGGCATTTTCTTCTCATATACATATCTATCTCACAACTATTCCCATATTTGCATTGGTACACTGCGTTCTTTGTGATACTTCTTCGGAAGAAACCTATATAATAACAGGAAAGAGAAAAAACCCACATATACATTATTTCAAAACGCTCTAGTGAACTGCATTAAATAACAAATATTTTGCTTCAATGATCAAAACAAAATGATGATTAAAATTGTTGATGACTTTTTTTCTATTTTTAAGCGAAAGTTCACTGCTACCCACCTTTACATCCTTCACAGGTGAGAGCATTATAGTGGTATCCAGAGGCTCTGTCTCCACACACCAGGCAAAGTTCTTCCTGCTGTCGCGGCACGGGCCCTTTCTTTTTCTTTCCATCTCCACAGCTATCTGCACCAAATCCACCAGGCGGAGAAAGATCTTCCCTTCCTATAATCATAGGAAAAAAAGGTCCCCTGATTAGTTCACCGTTACTTGTCAAAACTTCCAAAACCATGTTGCAAATTCAAGGCTCAATTTCAAAATGACTTATGTTCCTCTCCCAACACATCATAATAATTACATTTACAGCAAACAACATCCTTCATCCTATTCCCCATTCATCATCAAAAATATCTCATCTCTTATCTTTTCCAATTATGGCATGTAAATGGAATCATCCCGAAAACATTTTCTCTTATCATTCATCATTTCCCCTCTCATCTGGACATCGTACCATTAAACATCATTTTTATCTTAAAACCATTATTTTTATCCCCACCGTCTCTCATGTGAGTAATAATAGTTGATTTCAATTCCTCTAACTCAACTCAGGTGAGATATTTTTCCTACTACATGCAGTCATTATCCTCATATCTATTATCACAGTTTTAATGTTGTTACATTTTCGTACAATTATTACTGCACACAACTAGTCGTCTTTAGTGCTTCTCGGTGATCACGATCACCATCATCATCTCCTTCGTCATCATATTCCATCATCAACATTCAGCATGATGATTACATATTTTGCTTTTGCTTTGCTGCTAGGTCAATAACTCAGGTGCATTTCAAGGTTAGCGTGTCACTGTCCTGTGATACTTCCATGATGATGATGATGATC